>SCHK01220340.1:249-11623 GCA_004124795.1 Poropuntius huangchuchieni
AGTCCATTGACGTCCACCATATGAAAATGTTTTCATCAAAAACCTAAATTTCTTTCCGACTGAAGACAGAAATACACACACATCTTGGATGACATGGGGGTGAGTAAATTATCATGAATTTTTTTTCTTTTCTTTTTTGAAAGTGAATTAATCCTTTAAATGACTGAGTTGACTTATTATTTGATTATTTGGTTTATTTTGTAGCATCCCTGCCACAGTTATTCACCCATCCATTGTTCGGTTGGGCCTGCAGTACTCTCAGGGCATCATAGCAGGATCCAATGCTCGATCTGTGGCCCTACTACATGCCTTTAAACAGGTAATACATAATAAAACCTTTAAAATAGCTCAACAGTTCTTAATTTTGGATTGAATTAGTGTTTAAATTGTTTTTTTTATAGGTTATTCAAGACTATACCACACCTCCAAATGAGGAGTTGTCAAGGGACCTTGTGAACAAGCTGTCGCCTTATATCAGGTTCACCTTCTTCCTTCTGAAAATTGATATAGCATGAGCTCAGATGTAGAGGTGTTTTATTTGATCTCCAATCTAATATGGAAACAGATGTTTAACAAACACAGCAAATTCTTATTACGCCTGCAGTTTTCTCAGCCAGTGTCGACCCCTTTCAGCCAGCATGGGCAATGCCATCAAATACATCAAAAAGGAAATCTCAAATATACCCAGTCAATGCAAAGAAGAAGAGGTAAAAAATATTCAGAGCAGCTGAGTCACTAGTTTAGAGACATTTATTATACAGTATTATTCCTGCGAATTTCTAAAAGCAATGTTTTTTCAACAGGCCAAAGGGAAACTGCAGGCATGTATTGATAGTTACATAAATGAGAAGATCACTTTGGCTTCTGAAGCCATTTCTAAGTATGCTATTGAGAAGATAAGTAACGGAGATGTCATTCTTGTTTATGGCTGGTAAGATTTTTCAGTTAATTGATGTAGTTCTGTAATAGTCTGGATTCATTCAGAAGTGTTTCAGAAGTGCCTTTCCTGTCTTTTTCCAGCTCTTCACTTGTCAACCACATTCTGTGCGAAGCTTTTGAAAAGCAGAGGAAGTTCAGAGTCATAGTTGTGGACAGTCGGCCCAGACTGGAGGGCAGAGAGGCGCTGAGGCGTCTGGTGAAGAAAGGCATCCGATGTACTTACGTGCTTATATCTGCCTTGTCCTACATTCTGCCTGAAGTGAGTCATTCTTTTCAGTAAAGCTTTTTGCAAGCACTTTTTATTTTTAGCTCATTGCGAGGTAAGGTGATTTCTTACCAAAGCGCATGAACCTTCAAAGGATTGATTATGTGTGTGACATTAGCAGTAGCTAAAAATACAGCTTAATTATGGTTTGGTACTTTCGTCCTTAACAATACACAGTAGCAACCGAAGTGGTGCAAATAGAATGAAGATAACTGCTTGGTTTTATCAGTCTCCACTTTCTTTAACCACTTTCTTTAAGAACAGCATGTGCACTTTATATAAGTATACTTTTATTGTGGACATTCTTAGATGGCAATTACAGTGTTATTTCAAATGATTATATGGCACTGCAAGGTTCTTAAGATTGTCGTGTTAAAATATAGTATGCACTACTGTTCAAAAGGTTGGGGTCAGTAAGATCAAACATACAGTAAAACAGCAATTTAAAATGACTGCTTTATTTTAATATTTTTTCATAATGTAATTTATTCCTGTGATAGTAAAGCTGAATTTTCAGATGTCATTACTTCATGTTTCAGTGTCACGTGATGCTTCATTTTTGTTGTATTTTTAAAAGAGAAATCTATGACAAATGTCTTTACTGTCACTTTTAATCAATTTAATGCTCCTACTAAAAAAAAATAAAAATAACAACGTTTGAACGGTAGTGTGATTGCACTAAAGTTAACTGGGCTTTATGTTGCCATTAAAAACATTGTTATCTGAATGCTGAATCAGAACCTGGACTCTGCACTCTTATTTCCAGGTATCCAAGGTATTTCTTGGTGCCCATGCACTCCTTGCTAATGGATATGTGATGTCACGTGTGGGAACTTCCCAAATTGCCCTGGTAGCAAAGGCGTACAATGTACCAGTGCTGGTCTGCTGTGAGACCTACAAGTTCTGTGAACGAGTGCAGACTGACTCTTTTGTATCCAACGAATTAGGTAACTCTTTATAAAGCCTATTTTCTAAGTGACATATATAGGTATTCACAAACACACACAAAACCATTATTATTTTTGTTTTTACAGATGATCCGGATGACCTGATTGTGACCAGAAATGGGAAGACCCACCTAGAGAACTGGCAGACTGTTAAATCACTGGGGCTTCTGAACCTGGTGTATGACGTGACGCCACCAGACTTTGTGGACCTTGTGATCACTGACTTAGGCATGATCCCCTGCACCTCTGTGCCTGTGGTTTTGCGAGTCAAGAACGTAGATCAGTGAAGAGCAGACGAACACGGTTCTGCTTCCCTCTTGCATCTGCACATAAGAGTCTGTGCACACTGGGCTTCTGGCACCCAATAAACATATCTATAAAATGGAACAAGCTTTTCAAATAAAGCCAAAGTTTATGTTCTCACTAGTGGGATCCATTTAATTTCAAATTGTAAAACTGGTCCAATACCAGTTTCTAAAAAAGTCCACCTAATGAGATTTTCTTTGGAAAATTCTCAAATTAGTACTTAGAATTGTTGTACACAAGATCAAGAATGTCAGATAGCTTTGTTCTTGTGTCAGATCCACGAAATTCAAGAAAGTGTCTGTAAAGCCCGTGTGCTTTCAATTTTGGTCAGTGCATAGACATAAACATAAGAAACATCTATCATCCTTTTTGGATTGTTGCTGTTGCCGAAGTCCTTTCGTAGATGTGAAAAAGGGAAAAAGAACATGGTGCATATGTGTGTAAGATCATGCAAAAGCTGAATGTGTTGCATAAGAGGTTTTGTTTGTATTACCAAAACCTTGGAAACGCTACAGAAAAATAAATGGTTTAGATAAAAAAAACAACAAAAAAAAAACACCACTGTTGGCTGATTCTTTGTGATATTTATTTTAAATACCAGGCTGCCAAGGTACATGCTGAATTACCTACCACAATACTACATTATTGACAAAAACCTGCATAATGTCATTTATGTGTGTCAGTAATTAGTGTGTCCATCTATATATCGCCGATGAAACAGATTCTCTTTTACACTCTTACACTGCCAAAAAGAGAAAAGCATACCGTTACAAAGATTGAAGGATCATACATTAAGATATAACATGACATTTGTAAACATCAGGATGTGGCAGTAACAATCTTCATTTTTCACAAATAACAACAGTCCTTACAACCATCCAATTTTTGTCTTAAAGCAACACAAAATATTTGTCCTAAATAATCATTGTTAAAATTTATCAGTGCTTCACTTTGACATGTTTAGAGTCTAAACATCAGTCAGAAATGTGGCTGCCCTCCAAACACAATCAGAGAGGTCAGTCTACGGTCAGTTTTCCCTTTACAGACCAGCCTTGTCAAGGTTGTGACAATGTGTCAGTATTCATGAAAGCTTTCAAAAAATGTATAAATAAAAAGATTTAATGACCTTGAGGGTTAAAGGAAAGTAAAACATTCAACACAAACTGCATACAAACTCGTTCATTTAAAAAAAATGAATGTCATGCAAATCTGCTTTTGGCAAGTTTAAAAAACAACCTCAAATGTTCTGCAGATGGTTCACACCGTCCAGTGTATGAAACTCTTTGGTGTCTCCTGCACCATTTTCAGTAAGCTTGACGTGTTTTGTGGCTCCACTGTCAGCCCAGCAGTCAGTTTTCTTTAAAACTCAAGTGTTTTTGACCTTTCGTCTTTGTGTGAACCAGAGTACAGTTGAAACCACAACTGTAGATCCGGTTAGTATCCCAAGCACCTTAACTATAGGGAACTCGCCCTGCAATTGTTAAAGAATAATGAACGTGAGCGACAAAGAAGTAATGGCCAACCTGTTTGGGATGATTTTACGGAGGTCTCACCTGTCTCATGCACTTGTATCCGTGGAAATTACGCAGACAGCTACACTCAAAGAACCCTGGGCCATATGGGCTGCAGAATGAGTTTTCAGGGCAATCCCAGGCTGAAGAGACAAACCATAATCAAAAAATGCGTTGAAATTAGAGCTGTCAAATCGTGATTAATCGCATCCAAAATAAAAGTTTTTGTTTACATAATATGTGTGTACTGTGTATATTTATTATGTATATATAAATACACATACAGTAAATATTTTGAAAATATTTACATGTAATTTACACGTACATATTTACATTCTTATATTTTATATATAAATATATTTAACATAGAAACATATTTTTCATATATACATGCACGTGTTTGTATTTATATATACATAATAAATATATAAAGTATACACACATATATTATACATATATAATGTAAACAAAAACTTTTATTTTGATTAATCGTTTGACAGCACTAATTGAAATACATTACTTTTTTCATTTTAAAGACCGAGAGCCAAGTTTATTAGTTACTTACGCATTTGTGCAGTCTGATTGCAAATATTTTTCTGTCCTTCGCAGATTTTGCCATTGTTTTTTACTTCAACCTTCTCCCATGATGCATTGCCCCCTGGACACTCCAGTTTTGAGGGTAGTAAACTAAGTAAAGATTTGTCAAGTTAACAAGTTGTGCGTTTAAGTTTAAAACAGCTATTTTCAGTCCTTTGGATCTTTTGAATGCCACAGATAATAAATCATATATATATATATATACATAAAACATAATTTGAAAAATATTTAGTTTTTATTATAGTTACAGTATTACATTCTACTGCAAATACTGTTAGATGTATTATTTATTTACATTTTTTCATTTATTGTAATGCATGTATTTATTTTGTGTTGTTTATTTATTTTAAATACTTTTATTAATTTTGATTATATGTCTATTGCACTGTTTTTCTCCAAACTGTTTCATGGACCCACAGATCCCAGCTGAAAACCCCAGACTTAAATGTTATAAACATGATATAAAGTGCTTATGCATAACTTACAGTTGGGTAAGATGGCTGAAACCCTGAAATATGAAATCGCTCAGATTGGAGATCGGGTTGTTGGAGAGGTCTCTGTGAAAACAGAATGACAACAGTTAGATATTCAATTTAGTTCTAAAAAATGACAGATTATCATGCTAAAACCTGCTCTGGTACATACATTATGAATGCTGTGGATGAATTATACAGGTGCTGTACATGACTAATAGAGCAGTTGGCCAAGTCCAACCTAAAACAGTACAGTACAGAGTACAGTTAGATGTATACATAGAAAAGAAATGTCTTGGAATACTATAAAGTTTTCCTACCCTATAATGGTGTCTACATTGCTGGTATTTCCAAAACAGCAGCGTCCCCTAATATGGCCTTTTGTTAGGCAGAAATCCCAGACAGGACTGTCTTGTCGTACAGTCCCTTCACACATTTGACATAACTAGCGAAAAAAAGGTGATAGCTTTAAAAACATTATAAAAACAACATGCAATGTTTTACTTTACGACTGCGATGAAAGATAGCAATAATGTAACTTATTTACTGTAACACGCAAGTATTATTTCATTACAGTCATTTTGCGAATCGTCTCACCTGTGCGTCAGTATCCTGGCTGTCGACATATACATTGAATAAAACAATAAAAATACTACATAAATATATAGTAGATGCTGTAACGCTAGCTGTCATTTTCGCCAAAACAAAGTCATGTGACTCGATGATCATGTGACGTTCAAGTGCCGCGACCCCATTCATGACAACAAGGCGGCGCAAATATTTTGCATTTCTCACTGTTAAAATTCGATAGAGATGAAACACTGACAAAACACAGGTTGCTTTTACACAGTTCATGTTATTGAAATCATATAGATCCTTGTCGCCATTCAATCGCCATTTATAATCAGTCTGGAAATTTAAAATAAGGCACATTCCACGAATACGGATTTGTTTTTTTTTGTTTTTTTTCACATTATAAGCATACACCCCCTGTTATTTCATTACTTAATTAATGTTTAATTAACATATCAAACATTAAAGTATTTATCAAACATAATATTAACCTCGCATAACAAGTAGTTTGGCTACAGAAACGTATTTATCCCCCCATAAATGTGGATTTTGGACTGCCCCAGCTCAGAGATGACACTCAAAAAAAATATATAGCCTATATATATATATATAAATAAATAAATAAATCAAATCAAATAAAAAAAGTAAACTAAATTACATCAAAATAAAAAATAATCTCATTCCATGTGCCAGTTTTTAAATTTGGTAACTTTTGTCTATTAACTTTTTTGTGTAATGTTTATTGCTATTAAGTTGCAAAAACGTACTATACTAGACATAACGGCATCAAAAAATAATAGAACATTTGTAAATGTTTTTAAATGTTTGACCTCCTTAAGTAAAGTTTTGTAAAAGGTACCTCCTTTCATTCTGGGAAAAAAAAAAATACAGGGGGCGTTAAATAACTCAAATCACAAAGATGGTTTAACCTGCTGTTTTGAGAAATGATTTAGCTAATATTTAAATACTCTGTGATGCAGCTGAACCGCATTTCTTGTATCACACAGTCATGTTTTGGGCCCATTTAAATGTTAAACTTAGGTTTAAACATTTACTTAAGTATAAGTTTATGTCGTTATGAAGAGATTGTTTACTACAAACTACGCTTGCGACTTGTTCATGCCAAATGATCTCGAATGAACATTTTTACGCAATACCTCCCCCCGCTCTAGAGCAATGGTTTGATCCAGACTGTTGCAATGCTTCTGAAGAGCGCAGATACATATTGAATACATTACAGCAGAGAGCGGCTTCATCTATAGCGCTGGAAGGTTTCGCTACAATGCAGATTGATGTGTGTTCTTCTTAGCGCCTTAACAAGTTGGAGCACAATATCGGTATCTCGACATGCATGCTGCGACAAACAGTTTCTTCATTTGTTTCCTCTCCATACTCGTTCGTATGTACCAATGTAGGTAGAAACGGGGGCTGTAGGCAACCGCGGAGCACCTTTACGTGGAGTAATCTGAAAGTTAATTGGATCGTGGGCCTTGCGACGACACTTGTGTGTTTTGCAGACTCGACTCCCGCATTCTTTTACAGTGCGCGAGGAAGCGAGAGGACAGATTTAGCGATACATTGCCGACAATGAACGTGGAATTACCTCCAGTTGCAACATGGCTGCTGCTTAGATGTTTATTGGAAAAGTTCAGCCCTGAACATTAAGAAAGTTTTTCAAATAATCCACGTCGCAAGAAAAGAACTTTTCAGGCGTAATTCTGCTCTGGATTGGACTGGACTGGATAGGACTACACAGGGAATCGGAGCGAGTGTAGCTCGCCGTCATTCAGTTTGGTCCCTGCATGACAGCAGACCAACACCGAGGGCTTTCCGTGAACACTCTCGCTTTTAAACAGCATTTTCGGCTCGGTCAAAGACTTGTGATCTTACAGTAGAAAATGCATTTCTCCATCCCCGAGACGGAGGTCCGCTCCGATGAAAACGGTTCGACTTATGTGGTAAGTCTGGTGGAGGTCAAATAAGCTATGCGTCTAGCTTTTACATTTGGAGACGCTGTAGAATAGTGGTGCTTTGAGTCGTTGTTGTGAACGAATCTTTTCAGCGAATGAATCTTTCGCTGACTGACGGAATTTGAGGGAACATGTCCGTTCATCCAGATCCTCATATGAGTCAGTCTCGTTCACAACAAGAAGAGAAAGAGGCGGAAGAATATATTAAAATGACAAATTAACGTAATTTCTTAGTCCATTTTGGCTATATCTATTGTATTCTTTTAAAATCCTTCACAGTTGACAAAATGGAGGTAAATTACCAATGTACTGTGTTTCCATTTAAGGGTAAAATGCTTATAATACTTAACACTCTTTCTGGAGTCTCTTACTAGATTTGTAGAAATGCAGTTTTTAATAAAGGATAACAAGACTCGTTTTAATCTTGAGTACTCGGTTTTTATAAACAAATTGGTTGATTGAGTTATTTAATGATTCACTCATTACATTCTGGCTGGGTAAGAGTAACCCAACTCATAAATATGAATATGGAATAGATATGAATATTCATACGTCTATTGTAAGAGTTTTGCTAATGTTTCTTTAAAAATATGTACATCATTTTAATTTCAATCTTACATTTCAGACTATTTATTTGATTTAATTTCAGTCCTAAAACTGCAAGATGTTATATGCATCCCTTTACAGCTTAAGGCAACAAAAATTATTGAAGGTTGAGTCAGATCAGGAAGCTTTGCTAATGGATGTTCATAAACACTCCAGCTAGCATCTTCTAGAGTTGTTGTTGTGCGAATTGGATTCACAATGTCTCAGTTCTTCTGGCATCTCTCCCGCAGCCATATGCAGTGCAAGATTGCCATTTCTTTCAGCATAACAGTTATCTAGCCTAACTGGAAACATAGCTGGCTCACTATGAAGACATGACACTTCATTTGTTTATGAAACAGCGAGTAGAGCCTATCAATAACAGACAGCTTCAGTTTGGCTCCCGAGGTTACATCTGTATTGCAGTGAACTGTGGATTGATTACAAAGCATATTTTGCCTGAATTCTTTCTCGTAGGTGTCTGCAGATGCAGTGCAGATGTGCAGTCTGTGCTGTTGACTCTCCTTAGCCACCAAATGATTTGAATAAGGGCTGAGATTATTTATGAGCTCCACTGTGCACATGGATGCTCTCAGCACTCTTAAAACACCTCCAGGAGACCCGCACAGGTTTTAATGCGCAGACCTGAAGATACTGTGAGTCATTCCTAACAGACTGACTGCAAACATTGTGTCCATCTGTGACTGTGATTCAGAGAGAATTTCTCCATCACAGACCGTCAGTGACGTTCTCAATAGATAAATCTTTCAAGGCCACTGAGATATAAATTAGTCAGATGTATGAATCACTCTGACTTTTTACAGCTTTTATGTTTTTTGTTTCACTTTTATTTATGGTAAGATATTTATTGTTTTGCATAATTTAAAAATATTTTGCATAAACAGGTTCATCCAGTTACTGGTCAAGAGGGGGATTGGGAAGATTTTTTCTTTTTGCTTTTGAATGTCTCTTCTGTTCAGCAAGGCATTTACTTGATCAAAAAAAGAAAAAGAAAAACCTGTAAAAATTGTGAAATATTATTTAAAATAACTGTTTTCTCTGTTAATATATCTTAAAATGTCATTTATTTTTGTGATGCAAAGATTTCAGCAATCATTACTCCAGTCTTCAGTGTCACATGATCCTTCAGAAATCATTGTAATATGCTGATTTGCTGATCAAGAAACATTTCTGATTATTGTTAACGTTGAAATCAGTTGTACCGCTTAATATTTTGTGGAAACCATGATACACCAACATTTAAAAGCTTGAAATTAGTTCTTTAATTCATCAAGAATGCATTAAATTGATCAAAAGTGACATTAAAGACATTTATATTATTACAAAATTTTTTTTTAAAATATATTCAAGCAGATGCTTGAATGCTTCTTTTCAAATTTCTATTCATCAAGGAATCTCGAAAAATAAAATGTATCACGGTGTCCACAAAAATATGAAACTGGAGTAATGATGCTAAGAATTCAGCATTGCATCACATACATAAATTACATTTGACTATATATTCAAATAGAAAACAGTTATTTTAAGTTAGAATAATATTTCACAATTTGTACTGTATTTTTAATCAAATAAATGCCTCCTTTGGTAGCAGAAGAGACATTCAAAAACATAAAACTGATTTAAAAACCTGTGCTTTGTTCCTTTCTGCATTCATTCTCAATTGTAGGTGGTTTTCTTCAGGCATATAAAGCACAACGTTGTTTTACTCTATATTCATCTTATTCTAAATTTGTCTTACGCTATATTCGACAGGGAGTTGCATATATGCTTTGGAGCCGTTCATGTCACCAAATATGCATACTTTGCCAAAGAGCCACAAAAATGAGTGGGCTGCGATTTAAATGGCAGACTTCCTGTTTAAAGACAGGGGCAAAAAACGATTGTATTTCCTGATGACTTGCATACTCATTCTTCCTTTTTTTATGTTTCACGACAAGTAAAGGCATGGCAGTTTCATCCTACCTCTGTCAGTAGACTTGTTCTAGCTTTGATATCATTGATGACTCATATGTATGAGCTGTGTAGCGGTGGTTACATGCCGTGCTGTCAATAATTGGGTCATTGCGTGACATACATATTTGCAGAAGTCTTTTTAAGAGCATTGAATGCATTTGAATTCTGTGAGGTCTGATGAGACCATTCTTATAGTATGCCACAGTAAGATGGACAACATTACACAACAACATCCTGAAACAAAGTCGAACAAAGAAAAACATTTTTGGGTCAGAACTGCTCAGTATTTTATGTGACTTACTCGATTTGATTGCAGATTTTAAACACCACACGACCCACAAGAATGCCTTAAGAAATGTGTTTTTGAAACAGCACCCTTCATATTTGGTTTCTCCATTCTGAAATCAAAGTCCCCTAGTCACATTTTGATTTGTGTCTAGTTTATGCATTGCTTGTTTTCTATAGTTTAAGTAAAAGTCCAGTATCTCACTTACTTTTCAACACCTGAAGATGTGCAAAATGATGAGTAGTCAAAACAACAACAAGTCAGGAAGTCAGACAATAGTGCAAAAATGTGCTCCTCAACACTAAAACAGTGAGCTTACTTTCCTTTGGCAAAAAATGGTGTCTTGAATTCCATGCATATCGAAATATGATTATTGTGCCTTCCTGGCTGTATTTGTTGGCATGGATGCAATATCAGCAACAGCTGGAAAGCTTCTGGGGAGAAAAAGAAAATGGTGAACTGAATGGCCTTGGTTTCCAGGCTCAGTAAAAGATAACCACTTCAGAAACGTCTTGTTTTTTTGTGGTATGGCTAAAATAATTAGACACAACTGACATAGTTGTACACAATTTACACATAGTCTTTGATTTTAGTGTCAAAATGTTTCACTTTAAAGTCACTAGCCTGTTCCCATGTAGTAACTTTAATATTTTTGTGTTGGAAAAAAAAAAAAAGATTTACTTAATTGATTATTACTTAATTAATACTTTCATTTAGTAAAGATGCATTAAACGCATCAAAAGTGACAGTAAGACATTTCGAATTAAAAAAATAAAATACAATCTATTTCAAATAATTGTTGTTCCTTTGAACTTTCTATTCATCAAAGAATCTTGAAAAAATGTATCATGGTTTCCACAAAAATATTAAGAAGCACAACTGTTTTCAACATTGATAATAATTTATATGAGAAATTATATATATATATATATATATATATATATATAT
>SCHK01220395.1:0-11926 GCA_004124795.1 Poropuntius huangchuchieni
ATTATGAAATATTATTATAATTTAAAGTAACAAAATTTCTAATTTATTATATTTTAAAATGCAATTTATTCCATCACTCCAGTCTACACATGATCCTTCAAAAATTATTTTAATATTATTCCATTTGGTGCTTAAGAACGAAACGTTTCTTAATAATATTTATCAATGTTGAAAACAGTTGTGCTGCATAATACTCTTGTGGATACAGAGTAGTTTTTGATGAATAGAAAGTAAATTTTTTTTTAATAAAAAGTTAAAACAGAAGTATTAATTTATTTAGTTAAAAAAATTTAATTAATTTTTAAAATGTTAATTAATTTTAAAAAATCGTAGTTTACACCAATGTAAATTTTATATGTAATTGAATTTAAAAAAAAACTATATAACATACATAAAACATACAAGAAATGTCCATTCTTATAACATAATCAGAGATTTTTCATACTAAAACCTTAATAACAACAAAAAAGGACTTTATGAATGAACAAATGATTGAATGACTTAACTGCTTTCACCCAGACAACCCTTTCAGCTATAATTTCCGGCTTGTGCCATTTAGCGATTCCCTGTACACAGGGGTTATCTAACACTGATTGTATCATTTAGTACATTAAGGCTGAATCTCACGTCCCCAGGTAAAAACAGAGAACCCAGTAGCTGAAAACAATCCTCCTGCAGCACTCATTCTATTACACACGATGGTGTCATTAAAGGAAGATAACACCCAGCACCCATTGGAGCTCTTTGGATAAAATATTGATTCTGACGCCACTGCTGACATCAATATGTGTACTGAACACTTCTGTGGAAACAATCCCAGAATCCCTAGAGGGGCATCGCATCAACACCACTTTCCTTTTCATGTCTTTCACTTTTAGCCCAAAGGTGAATTTAGGTATGGAAAACAGTCACTAGAACAAAGCAGAGAAAGGTGTGGAAAACACTATCGTTGTTTACCATCATGCTCATGATGGCATGGCTAGGCTGATGTTTTGCAAATCTTTGAATCTGATTAAGCTTGTGCTAAAAAAACCTTCATTAAATGATGTTTTCTGTGCTAAGTACACTGCATCAAACTGATCAGATACATGTTCAGAATTGAGTTCTAGTGTACTGTCAACTTCATTTTATGCAGTAAACTCTTTTAATGTTTTTTTTTAAAATAGTATGTAAAAGAGCACACTGCCGTTCAAAAGTTTGAGGTTGTTACAATTTTTTAAAGTTTTTGAAAGAAGTCTCTTATGCTCATCCAGACTGCATTTGTTTGATCAAAAATACAGTAAAAACAGTTATATTTTGAAATGTTATTACAAATAAAAATAACTGTAATGTATTCTTCTGATGGCAAAGCTCAATTTTCCGCAGCCATTAATCCAGTCTTCAGTGTCACATGATACTTGACGATACACATGATATGCTAATTGGTGCTCAAGAATATTTTCTTCTTATTATTATCCATATTGAAAACAGTTGTGCTGATTAAGATTTTTGTGGAATCCATGATAAGTGTACTTTTTTGTCGTTTTGTAAAAAAAAAAGTAAATAAATAAAAATATATAAATATTTTGTAACTACATAGATGTTTTTAAAGTTATTATAAACAGTATAAAACATTATAAATAGTATTATTAATTCTTTTCATAGTACTATGTTGCAAGTTTGGTGAATCCGCTTACCACCTCTATATTAAAAACACTAATTTTTAACAAAAAAGTCTATCTAAAAGATATAAGATCATTTATTTTGAATTTTAATATATTTACTGTAAATATATATTTACATTTTGTTACACTCTGAACCTAAAAAAAATCCTTAAAAAAAAGAAATATGCTAAGAAGTAAGCTAATTTGGCATTATGATCACAGCCTCGCAACAATCTCAGTTCACCAGAAAATTCTGTCATTATTTATTCACCCTCATATAATTTCTGAAATCTCCTTTTATGTTCCGTGTAAGAAATAAAGTGGAGTTTGGAATGACATGAGGGTGAGTAACTGATGACTGAATTTACATTTACGGTGAACAAATTCTTTAACAATCTTCCAAGTGGCCAGTAACACCATCCACTGTTTACATACCAGTCATACGCTCTTCCAGAGATAGGCAGAGCTGTTTATGGCATTAACAAAAGTCGTTTCCTGCCATTCCGTACCACCCCTAAACATAGTGATAATGCTCTTTTGAAGGGTAGGTGGGGTCGGAGGGTGACTAAATAAATATCACTGCCTCTTCTTCATCTCTCGGTACCAGAAAATGTTGTTTTCCTTGACAAGTCAGTGTAAAATGAATTGCTCATTATGCCATCCAGAGGTTCACCAGTACTATTGCGATAGCGTTAATGAACATCACTTGCAGGGCAGTGCCACAAATAAACCTGCAATTAGGAGTCATTTTCACATACAACAAGAGCACTAATGACAGTGCCACCTCTGACGACTGACAGCATAACAGCATGAACTCCAGCACTGGATGAAGTAAAACACTAATATGAAATACATACATTGACATGTTCTGTAAGATATTCTCGTTATTTAAAAATTTGCCTTAACCCATGTTATGATCCATTTTGACCCTGAGAGGATTTTCTTTTTGCTAGTTAATGTTATCACATTGGAATAAAGCTTACTGACTCACACTTGTGGTATTCCCGGTAAAATAACACTAAAATAAAACTGCTATAAATTTCTATATTATTTCCAAATATTAGATTCAATCTTTTTAGCAACTTGTTTTATTTTAATTAGCACAAGTTTTGTATTTCTCTTTTGACCTGATTAATCAAAGCTCTTATTGATCTGAGCTTATACGCACCTCAGTTTTTGAGTGAACATTGCCAAAAATATTCCAAAATTATTACCAAAAATAATGTTTTTTTGCTAAAATGCATAAACTCAATGATCAATGAGGCCAGTGATCAATCAATACAAAACCTGTACAAACTGTACAAAAAGATTGAATCCAAGATTTTGTAATAATACAGGATAATACAAGATTTACAAGAAATGTTTAAAAGGCCAGCCATTTTTGCACCAAATTAGGCAACTAAGAATTTTCAGCACAACACAGGGTTAATTGCTGAGTCTCATCTATTTTGTTTTAATTTTGATGTGCTTCGTAGTGAATGTTGTAACATTCATGCTAATTGTATAAAACTAATTAACATGATATGTCTAAAGATATGCAATATTAAATTACCATTTCATATACCTACAGTATTTTACAGCATCATCCATTTACATTTGGTAATTGCAACAAACACAGTGAGAGTATCATTCCCGGCAGAAGCAATTAGCCAGATTACTCGAGTCATTAATTTTGCAGAGAACCTTCGCCCTCAAATTTCACAAATATGTATGTCAAACTATGCAAATTGCTTGATGAAATTGGATGTAACAGGCAATCAAGCAAATAAAAACAAACAGCAACGCTTGGCAAAACATAGCGAGACAAGAAATCAATCCATTCAAGACCTCCAAATGTGGTTCCTCAAACTCAAATACAGTAGTTCAGACACTGAAATACTACACATATGTATTTGCTTGAAAAAAGTTTCAAACCACAGCACTGGCACAATCATGCATATCGAGAGCCAAACGAGTTTTGGAGAGGAGTTGGTATCGGAGACTATGATGAATGGATGCAGTTTGTGATTGGCATACCTGATGCGTCCCAGTGCAGTCCTCCGGGGCTGGCTGCCAGGCGCCGGCGTTTCCTCACACTCACGCCACCTTGACAGGAGTCTCTGGTGGGCTTGGGCAGAGGAGTTGAGGTGGTCCGCAGGGGCGATGAGGACTGAGGGGAGGCTGAAACTGGCAAGAGCGGGGAGGGTGGCAATAGATGGGTTTTCCTCTCCTGGCACTGGCTCAGATGGATAGACTCGTTCTCCAGGGGCCTGTGGAACAAAAGAGATTTCATTTCTGCTGTCACTCCACTATAATTAGCTGTCATAGCGTGATGTTTTCATGATCACAATTGCGCTCCCCCGTACCGCACAGCGTGTCATACCAGCAGTGATAAACGCACGTTTTTTCCATACCAATCAACGTTAAGAAAATTACAGCTTTCAGCTGTATGTCAGAAAAAGAAGGGAATTAAATGTGTGGAAAATGTGTGAGAACAAAATGTGAGAATATTTTAAATCATTATATTATAGATGTCAAGCTGTATAGACAATATTATGTGTGAAATTAACGCTTAGATTGAGTGCATTGAAACACTGCAAAAAAAAAAATTCTGTCATTTTTTACAGAATAAATTTGCAGCTGTGGTTGCCAGAATAATTCTGTTAAAATAGCGTAAAAATGTAGAAATACTTACAGAACAACCTGTAAATGTTACAGTTAAAAAACATTTTGTACCATTAATATATACTGACAACCACTATAATAAATAACACTTTTTTTTATAGTTTTTACACTGTAAATTATAAGATGACTTGTTGTTTTAATAGCATTTCAGTTTCCCCTGTGTATAATAAGAGAACTTATAATAACCAATTAGCATATTTTTACCATAGCATTTTTACAATCTTTTATACTTACAATTAGTCATTTTTTACAGTGTATACTTCAAGACGGCTTTTAAAAAATAGAACTACATTTGGAAGATTAAATATTTTTCAATGCGGTAATAGATTTTGTAGAAGCCTTAACAAAATACTAAACAGATATACAAATAAACAAACATCAATTTCACTAAAAACATCCCTTTTATACAATACCTGGATTCAGGAAGTGTATAGCTTTGGCTTTTCCATGATCCTCTCTTGCAGGATCCTGATTTTTTTCTTCTAAACAAAAATTCAACAATCCGTTCCATTGCAAACATGACTCATAGACTTCTTCTCTTCATGTAAAACAGCTTATTAAAGATTTTCCATGTGCTTCCGTAATGAGCAATGAGCAGCATATTAAACTTGAACGCACCTGCAAGATCTAACGCCACAGTTTTTGCCCAGGACTTCCCGTAGCTTAAGCCTTTTCATAGTCAAATCAACAATGTAACCGCTCTGGGATAAAAAGAAGGCCCCTAGTTAAAAAAAAAAAAAAAAAACAGAAACAAAACAGCAGCCCCACTGAGCGTTCAGCGCCCGGCATAAATATTAAATTGCACCTTCAGCTAAAGTGTGCCAGCCGCACACACAAAAGCCATATCAGTCTGTCAAGAGTCAAGTGTAGCGTATATCTGATGGTAGAGCTGGCTATGTTGCTTTTGTGAGGCTTGATTAACTGTAGCAAGTAAGGAGAGGTTTCCAGTGAATGCTTTGTTTCCACTGAGAGGGGTAATAACACCATCGCAGTATGAAACTCAGCTTTTTGTTTTTAATAAATGGCTCTGCTGCAGCTTATGAATGTAGCCTGATTACATAAAGTTTGTTGGGGGTGTTTCTTTTTCTACCCCAGGCAGGATTAAAACAGTATTAACTGGTCTTAGTCATTGTATGCAGTGCGTTTTTTGTTCTTACTTTGTAGCATATGGTTTTGGGTGTTTTGATGATTCAGTTTTTTGTTGAGAGTGCCACATAAAAGGTAGCCGAGAAGACGATGATTGGTTTTGATTGGCTATTGAAACCCCAAGAGCCACAATGATTCTACATGTGGGAGGCTGGCTGGCACCATCAGAGTAATTTTCTCTTCTCCACACTGCTCCTAATTTCAATATGTATTCAGAGGTGTCAATGAAAAAAATCAAGCATGTTTAATAGTATTCTCAAAAGTAATCAGAGGGTGTTAAATATGGAGTGAAATGTTTGGCGAGAATTACGAGTAATTTGAATGTCCATCACAATCTTTACACAACTGCTACATAATAATAAATTAGGCTTCAGCTACTGTTGATTCATTATGTTCAGGCAGGACACAAAAATGACTTTAATGTGTAAAAGATGACATCATGTGGTCACTGCAAGAATTGCAGTCCAACATCTGCACTAAGCTAAACATTATTTATGAATAACTGTACATTATATCAGTTACTGCATGTCTACTTAACAAGTAAATAAGCAAAATGCAAATGTGAGCCAGAATTATTTGAACGTGAGAAAAAAGATACATTGGAACTTACAAAATGTCGTTAGCTGCTTGTCAAGTCAAATATACAGGTCAGTGGTCATTACATAAAAACTAAATGTGCAGTAATCTAAAGCTGTGTAACAACTAAAAAGAAAAGAAAACAGATTTTTGCATGTCAATCAGATAAAGCAAGGCACTGCTTACCAAGCAAACAGCTTACACACAAACGTGTGATTCCTGTTTAAATATGAAACTCGCCCTTAACTGAAACGCCTACTTCAAGAAAAGCAATCAAACTGGTCTGTAACAAAGAAACAGGAACTATCCAGACACATCCTTAAAATTTTCTCACAAACATGTTACCTGGACTCTTTGTCTGTGTCCTCAGTGCCATTCTCATGGGACGGTGGCGGCAAGGAGCAAACTGAATCCCGGCTCCTGGGTAACATAGTAGAGGGCATACACAGCCACGTCTCCAGATCAGAGAATTTGGAGTAGCTCAGCATTTCTAAAACACTGCAATACAATACAATAAGACATATTTCAGTTTTGCTGTATTAAATAGATTACTGTATATATAGATTATTGTATAATTATTGAGTTTACGGTACCTGTCCTCTCCCATTCCTGGGATTTCATATTTGTGGCAACCACATGGTGTTCGCGAGTCCTGTGGAGCCAGCAGGCAAGTTTTTTCAGTCTCATAAGACATCTTGAGCCATCTCTGAGAAAAGCAGAACAACCTGTTAGTGTACTGTATGCTGATCATGTGACGTTTTCTTCCACAGCCACTACTGAAGCCAAATTACACAGCCAATTATCCACATGGCTAATGTTTTGGACCTGAGGTCACTTCTCAGCACAGGTCCCTGCTGGTGGTGCCAAACAGAAGCTGGCAAATCAAGCATGCACACATTATTAATGCTCATAAAGTAAATATAACATCTGGCTAAGTAGCCTTTTAAATTTTAATACAAACTGTGAATTCTGTCCTGTCCTAATATGAAAGTAAGATTTTAAATATGAAATCATAAATGTAGAAATATGAAAATATGAATGAAATAAAAATTATATGATGATGATAAACTAATTTTAATGTTGCTCTGAGGCTGCATTTCATTTACACAGCTTATGGTACTAAGATTTCAAAAGATTATGATACTAAGATTTCAATTTCTACTGGCCATAACAATGGATTGATATTCTAATGTTACCTTTTACATTTTTCTGTTTCATAAATTGTTTTACATTTTACTGAAAAGTCTAACCTGGCAGGTTCTATTGTGACAACTTACCCCATATGGTGTGACAGCATTTCCTGCCATTGGGGCATGTTGTTATAGAAGGTAAATGTTTAAATTAACTGAATCTTTTTTTCCTTGGGCAGTAACAGTGGAAATGTTCAACAGCCTTTTGTAGCCTAGAACTTAAAGTAAATGTGTAGTATGTGACTACACAGTAACTGACTTCCTAAAATAAACTATCATGATAAACATTCACTACAGAAATGCCTTGATCAAATGAGCTTTAGCAGAGGTGTGGTTCCGAAATTAGCTTTAAAATCTCCTCACACTTTCCCCATCACAACACTGTTCATATCCCACATGTATCCATCTTTAATTACTCCTCTTCCTTTCATATAACACCCCACCTACAGTTGCTTTGTACACTGTAAAGTTTACAGATTTTCACGCTATGTCCAGCGCAGACAGCTTCACTGAATACGAACACGGACTCGTTTGGAAAAGGAGGGAATGTACCTCTTTGTTCTCCGGTTCTGGACTCAAGGAACCGCTGCGGATCCTCAGAACATCTGCATCCTCTTCCCGTAAAAACCTGAAACTGGACTCAAAACTTCCCGTTACGTGTCTTCCACTCAGGCGTAGTGAAAAGTCTAACTCCTGCGACTGCATTTAGGAACAAAAGCTAAACATTTCTGTAAAACTCACCAAATGTGATCCCTGTTCGCCATCAGGAAGTGAAGGAACCCTGTCATCTGCTCCGAAGATATTCACTTTTCATCACTGTTTAATAACTATAAACTACGTTCCACGGTGTAATGTTTTGATAGCCTATGTTTTGCTAACGAGTTTATGAACGATAAAATGTCGATTTTCGTTGAAACTCGTCCTGTCCGGATTTTTTGGTGCATGTCTGTGTAAGATAAGACAGGAAATATTTATGTAGTTATCCAGGAAAATGAGGGACTGCAATTATCTCACATAAACAGTTCTTCATCTTCATGTTGATGTAACCAAAGAACATCTCAGCCATTTCCACCAGACACTAGAATAGCCTCAGTGATATAAACTATGCAGTTACATTCGTGAGAAATATTTAGCTGCTGTAACACATGATAATTAAATTGCACACTTAAAAAACGTTCTGCCAAACTAAGTGCTTCATGTGGTAACTGGTAATTCACTTTTCTTTAATTAAAGGAGCTAAGTTTTAGTCAAAAACATTAGGATAAAAAAATATAATTGTATTATAAATTATATAAACTATTAAATATTATAGAAATATTATGACTCACTGAATCAACCTGACTACATTAGCTGGTTACACAATATACACTAGTTTTCAAGTTCAGTAAGTTTTAGAGACTTTTTTTTTTTTGCAGTTTTTATTCTATTTGCTCAGAAATGTGTATGTATTATTAAAACTCTGCATATAAACAGTTTTGTAAATTAATCTAAAATGCACATAAATTGTTCATTTCTAAATGAACTGATTTTAGCTACTCAAGTACAATATTAGGCTATTTAAGCATTCACACTGTGACCTTTAAGTGACATAAAATACTTATGCAACTAAATAAATTCAACGTTTTCCAACATTACAACTCTAATAACATAATTTCATCTTTTCTTCAAGATCTTCCATTTTACAGTTTGTATCTTACATGACTAAAGATGACATGCAAAAATTAGAAACATTAACCATAAAGTCAGCTGACTTTTTGCTTTTAGATAGCGATGCACTGATGCCAGAGTTTTTATACCAAGTCATGTGAGTATGAAATCCTATTTTAATGTTTTCCCAGAAATTAGGCCCACTCTCTCCATGCTGATAAATCTTTTTCCCTGTTAGTCACTAAAAAGACCACATGAGGGAGCTTTATATTCAGAGACTGCACATATTTCCTGACTAACAGCTTCATGAATCCATCTGAAGTCTTTTCAGCAGACATGATAAGTTATTTTCTGAGAAATGGGAGCTTCAGTGAGTCTCTAACCTCCTTGATGCGCTTCACAGATCACAATGCAAGAGCCCAAGCACAGCACCCAGTTATGGGAGTGGGAATAAGATGAAAGAGCCAGAGAGCATTGAACATCTGTCTGTAATTGACGCCATGGCCAGGGAATCTAGGGGAGTGTGTGGCCTTGCAGCTGTGGTGCACAGATTTGTTTTCGTTCCTTGGATACTGTGGCACCCTGGTGGCCCAGAAACTGACCCACCACAGGAATGATTCGGTACGGTTCCAATGGATACGTGCAGTCTGTATGTAGAGGGTTAAATATCAAGGTAGTCTTTAAAGGAAGAAACATATCGAAGAAATACTTCATTTCAGTCTGGTTACCCCTCCAGGGCACATATGCTTCATCTCATGGTAAGCTTCTCCTTCAGCTTTTCAGTTTGTGAAGTTTTTTCTTCATGCATTGCTGCATGAATGTAGTGAACTAGAAACTAATTTCACTAAGGTATTTTTTTGTAACTTTACTTGTTTTGTAAATCTGCTTGCACACTAAGATTTTTTAAAGAAGTCTTTAACCAAGGCTGCATTTATTTAGCCAAAATGCATTAACAATAGAAACATTGTTAAATTTGTATTATAATTTAAAATAAATATTTTAATACATTTTAAAATATAATTTCAAGGAGCATTACTCCAGTCTTTAGTGTCACGCAGTCCTTCAGAAATCATTCTAATATGCTGATTTGGTGCTGAAGTAACATTTTCTTGTTATTATCATTACTATTATGTTGAAAACAGCTGTGCTGCTTCATATTTTTGTGTAACCATGGAACATTTTTTAGTAATAGAAAACTCAAAAGAACATCATTTACTTGAAATAGAACTTTTGAAAAAGTAGTGTATTACATTTTTATTGATTTCGAAAAGTGACTATATACTATTATTTTTTAATTCATGTCTGTATTTTTATAAGTAATATGGGGGAAATTGAGGCATTACAGCAATAAGAAGATAGTAAATAGAGAGAAAAATGAAATAGAAATACACATACTCTGAAAAATTTATTCATTTACCACATACTTTCATTCAAACCTAAACTAAAATGTTAAAGATTGTACTTGGTGAGTATAGTGACTAAGCAAATTAATAGATAGCAATGATAAATAATGCCAAAGAGATATGTACATGGATGAATCAATGAATACATGAATAAATATAATAAGGATTTGCAAAAGGTTTGCGTTAAAAATTGGTTGCTGTTTTTGATCTTAGGAATGCTGCTATGAACTAAAACAGTGTCAGCATCATTGGTAAAGAGCAAGAGGAACCTGAAAGTAACCAAGCAATAGTGAATTAAACATCCCAGCAACATTCACTGGACCATGAGCACTGATCATTCTGCGCTGAAGGGTTCAGCCCTGGTTAATGGAGCAGAGCTGACGACAGCCACTGGAGGAGCGGAGGGGTCCTGCTCTCGCTGCACTCTTCCATTCGGTGTTGTTCTCCTGATCATTGGGATTGCAGTCACAGCGGTAGCCTACAGCTACAGCACCCACGGATCGACCATCTCCATTCTAGGACTTCTGCTCCTCACCAGTGCACTGTTGCTTCTGGGCCTAAGTGCGGTATGCAGAAGATGCAGAAAGAGAAGAAAAATGGACAAAGCGTGGGAGAGTCAAACTGACCTTGTAGAGAGTCTGAAAAATAGCTTTGACTGAAATATGTTTTTGAATTTGTAATTACTGAAAACGCATTCATTTAAATTTGTTTGTCATTATGATTCAATTTCGTAAAATAAAATATTTTCTAAAAGTGAAACAATAAAGAGATATTCAGCATGTACAATGCATGAGTTTGTTTTTTCAATGAACCAGAGTTGATGGAGAATCAGACTGACCCAGATCACAAAATACCCAGGTTTTGATTAAACTGTACAGTTTGCATGACATACTTTAAGGTTCAAAAAATCTACTTTGAATGGAAACATTGGTGAAACCAGAG
This sequence comes from Poropuntius huangchuchieni, assembly GCA_004124795.1. Classification (NCBI taxonomy): domain Eukaryota; kingdom Metazoa; phylum Chordata; class Actinopteri; order Cypriniformes; family Cyprinidae; genus Poropuntius; species Poropuntius huangchuchieni. Next base: position 11,212 of record SCHK01220395.1, read on the forward strand.
CAGCACATTCATTCAGATTCTAAACAGATTATGCTCTGTGTCATGCTTTGCATGGCCTCCATCCGTGACCTTCTTTTTAAGACCTCAGTTATTCTTTGAGTCCATCTGGTACCTTTACACTATAATCCTTGTCAAACTATAAAACTTTGGGCAGGTGGTACGTGCTAGTGTTCACTGCACAGCTGTAAACTGTAATAGATGCTGATAGACAGATCAAGACATGAACAGACAGATGTTGCAAACCCAGATTAAATAAAGAAAAGCACTCTATTTTGTCTTTCTCCTCCATTAACACAGATGTCAACATGAACAGCAATGTACCCTTGGTTTACCTTTGAGTTTTATTTTATTGTTGAGACGTGGTAAAATGGCTTATTTTTAATATTGCTTAATATTTCTGCTCACTTTTGTAGTGCACTTTGGCCTAAAATTCATTATATTTATTAAATACACAACCATGAGATGTTATTAAATATGCTAAAAAATGCATAAATATAATTCTAAAAATATGTTTCCTCCACGTGTAATCTTAAATCTGTGTTTTAGTTTCTGTGTTATGCCACCATCCATTAAAAATGACAACATAACAACAAAACTCTTATAATTTTCCTTATTTTATGACTTTATTATTGATCATATATAAATATTAATATCAAAATATTTGATTATGATTAAACAAACTTTATATATATATATATATATATATATATATATA
>SCHK01220414.1:200-28111 GCA_004124795.1 Poropuntius huangchuchieni
GAAATTAAGAGTCCAAACAACTGATAAAAACATCACAATAATCCATCTGCATTAATTTTTTTTTCACTTCACAATATGAAAATAGCTGGAGTCGTGGATTACTGTGATGTTTTTATCAGCAGTTTGCACTCTCATTCTGACGGGACCCATTCACTTCAGAGGATCCATTGTTGAGCAAGTGATGTTATGCTAAATTTCTCTAAATCTGTTCTGATGAACAAACAAACTCGTACATCCTGGATGGCCTGAAGTTGAGTCGGTTTTCAGACAATTTAAATTTTTGGGCGAACTACTTCTTTAATGTACCAGGAATTAAATATGTCACTTTGCAAGTTATAGTCACATTTATTGGAGATCCTTTTATAGTAGAAAACTTTACTGTCCACTCAAAAACGCCAGGTGTCCTTTTGTGCATTTGTTAGCGTAATGGCCCTTCTCACCGCACTGGAAAAAGCAAACAGATACTGAATGTAACTGTACGTTTGAGGGCATCATAATAGTATGTGAGAAAAAAAGTATTTTATGCATAAAAATCAAATAACGTCCCACCTTGTAACACGTAACTTGATCCAGTGGACGAGGACCGCGAGGTCCACCCATGTTGTTGTTAGAGTGCACTATCCCAACAGCATTTGGCATTCTCTGGTTGTTGTTGATATTGGTGTTGGTTAACTGGATGAGTGACTGTGATGACCTGTTTGTGGGCTGCATATTTTGCTGCTGGAGATTAAACTTATATAGTAAAGTATCATTAGTATCAAGGTAAACATTAACCATGTTCTGAAATGAAAAGAAAAAAAAAATCACAAACCTTTTGCTGAGACTGTGCCTGTTGTGCCTGTAATGGTGGCTGTTCTGTAGCACCCATAGGGAGTTCAAATCTTGGGCTAGCAATTAAAAAATAAAAATTCATATGCTTAGAATTAATGCAGAAATGTTTATTTAAATCACACATATGAATATGTATACGCATAAATTGCAATCACAGATACTCACTGCATAAATTTGCATGACTTGCCCTCCGGGCAGAAGCCAACAAGGTAATTTACACAGATGACTCTTCTCGTGTGTCTGTGTCTGCAATCCGGACCTTAAGGAAAGGTAAGGCAAAAAAGTGTTCATTTTCTTCCTATTGTGATCAATTTTGAAATATCATGTATAAATATAATGTAACTTAACAAAATTTCTATGTAAAATAATGCTGTTTTATATTATGTAACTTCTTTTAAATGCAAATATCCGAAAAACAATGCAAAAGACTTACCATGCTTACAAAACCCCCTATCATACCATGGGCAATCTTTAATCTTAGATTCTGGGTCAATGTGCAAAAATGGACACTCTTTATTACTGCACTCCCCTGTAAAACAAAAATAAATTATTAAGACTAATTACACACAGATAGATAGATAGATAGATAGATAGATTTTAAAATACTAACCAAATTTAGAGTAGAAATAACATTCAGGCATCTTTGTCATATCATACTCATGTAAAAATTCACATTGGTCTCCTTTCTTGCATAAACCTCTAAGCCAGTGCTTGCACACCACAGTCTTTTCTCCACTGATGTGTCTGAAAGGACACATTCCACCTGTCAAAAGAGAAAGCTGTAGAGTCTGATCAAAGCAATAAATCTGATTTACATATGAAATCCTTAAACAAGTTTGTATAACACATGCCTTTCATACAGGCAGCTCTCATGAAGAACTCGCATACAGCTGCGCCAGATTCTGAAAAATAATGAGAACATTTTGTATCATTATTAAGTCTTCTATCCTAAATAATACTTATCTAGCCATTCATCTTATATGTTGAAAATAATAAATCAGAAACACAGTTGTAATTGAACAATCAAAACAAATATTAATCAATGCTTTTAACTTACTATCCATTCCTGGAAATGGCAATGGTTGAGCGCCTAATTGTTGTTCTACAGCAATTTCTAGATCAAACTTGATATGATCGACACACGCGATTAATTCCTGCATTTTGGTAGTATATTATGTATATTTTTACCAGCAGCTGAAACTCTTCTCTTTATAACACCTATTTAGAAAACTAAAAGAAGTCTTAATGGCTAACTACTTATCAGTTTGCCGTTGGTCAGGTTTAATTCTAGACGTAAAAAGAGAGAATAGCGAAAAGGTATACAGATTTATTAACGGGGTAAACAGTTTTTAATGTAGCTCATGAGTAAGTCGGTAAAGATAAAGATAAACATTGTAAATAAACAGTTGATTTTAGAACCGTCTACTTCCACAGCGCTGTTCACGAGTGACCCCTGAACTCCAGGACATACAATCGATTACAATAGCATCGATTTTCTGGGAACGCGCGAATGCGGATTTTAAATTGTATTTCTTAAAATAAGCAATTTCGCCTTATTAATATTAAAAAGTGTGTCAAAGATCTTCTGATGATTTGTCGTTAGATGGCAACTTTAACGGCACAAAGAATATACAAAAGGCTGGTCTTGATCAGTGTGTTGGTTGTTGATTAAAAGGTCTGCTGTAGTTACTAGCGCCATGCAGCTCCTAACAATGGTACTATGAAGAGTGCTGACTGTAGTGTGTCGGGAGGTACCTATTGATAAAAATGTAAATTAAAACTAATTAAAATTAAATTAAAAAGAGAGATAATCTAACTGAATGAGGCTTAAATTTCATAGGTGTAAACTACCAACCAGAAACTGTTTTTTTTTTTGTCTGTTGCTCCTAAAGAAAGAAAAAAAAAAAGAAAAAAAAATATTTTTAAAATATCTGGCTAGATTGTTATATTGTTTAGGCAAAAATAAAATATTTCTTTACTAATATTCTCGTTATTTAGTTCTGATATGTTAGATAATTTAAAATGATTGAATACACAGATTTGCCCAGCATGTCCTGAACGAGCAAGTAAATATTTAGTTTTCATCCTATTTTCAATAGGATTTCCCAGAAGTCGCCCTAAAGATGGTGAAATTCTGACTTTCAGTCATACATTTATGTATTTCTGCATGTCAAAAAAAAAAAAAAAAAAAAAAAAAAAAAATATATATATATATAGAATGATTTGTTATATAAAGAAAATATAGAAGATAGCTAATAAATCAGGCAGATTTTCTCTTTGACCCTGACATGTATGTTTTCGAAAAGGAAGTGGTAATTCTGAAAAGGCCAGGACATGGACTCATTCCTTCCAAGATAAAGCTGATAACATCCACTTCATTTTTCTAACATCAATTTCATTAAAAGATAATTTAATGAAATTATTAAACCTGCTAGGGACTGATTTGAAAACTGATATTTTACATTAATATTAAGGATATTTTTGTTGCCACACTGCAGTGGGTCGGCAGTTAACACCACACATAAAATAAATAATTTCATGCTGAGAGAAAAAAAAAAAAATTACATACACAAAAATTCTGATTTGTATTTGTATGGGATGAGGTATTCTACATTATTCCTTTTACCAGAGCATGCTTACACAACATACTTCATGAATGCAAACACCCAAAGCACAAGATTGGACAGTGTAACCCAGAATAATTAAGACACGGAGTTTAATACAAATAATAAAATTAAAAAAAAAAAAAAAAAAAAAAATCAAAGCATACACATACAATAATTTCAACAGATCCAACATTGTAATGACAACGCAATAAATGTATTAAAAATACAAATCAAAGTTCAGTAAGTTCAAAAAGATGTTGCCCTCTTGACTCATCCAGAACATCCTCTGCATCCACAGTGAGTGCACTCAATGATACGACCCTAAGAAAACAAAAGAACAAATTATGAACAGTGGGATGCAATGGGACAGCTTTTTAATGAAAACAAAAAGAGCATCTGACAGATGTATACGACTTTGAATAAATGAAACAACTTGCATAACTTACCACTTCAAGCTTGCCCTTGGGAACTCTGCATATGCAGTTTGTTCCAAAGTTTGTGTCGCGCGTCTGAATGCACCGCAGACAGCACAGGTTTTCATAGCCCTGTTTTTTCCATTTGGCAATCAGATTCTTGTCTGCATAGCCCTCTCTGATGCAATAGTCATATAGCTCTGCGAATCAAAATTAAAGTCAACAACCCACATAAAAACATATCGAAATCGAAATAAAAACAAACACTAAAAGACTGCACCCCACCACCATACCTCGACTGATGGCCTTCCTCTTGTAGAAAAGGTCGAAAATGTAACGGCTGCGCTGGTGATGAAGTCGGAAGATTGGCCACAGGGACTCAACCTTACGTTTGCCCTCATGAGGCTCGGTTTCAGCTGTGAAATTACAGCATCAGTTAATGGTGTAAATTCATAATAGTCTATAGCCAACAGATCAATAAAAACAGTATATTTTTTCTATTTTAAATGAACGAATTACACGTGTGAGTATTAATGTCAACTACACTAACATCCATTCTGACTGATTAAACATCCCAAATAAACAATCGACTCGTTAGCTTTATGGCTAGTTTGTTGATTGCTGAACAAACCTTCGCGCATTTTCTGGTCCAGCTCGTCAAGAGTCGGCNTGTTAGCTTTATGGCTAACGTTAGTTTGTTGATTGCTGAACGAACCTTCGCGCATTTTCTGGTCCAGCTCGTCAAGAGTCGGCTCTATGAGCTCCCAACCATCCGGAGGTGGTTTCCTACTCCTTTTTACCTTGGGCATTATGTTATTTAAACAATATAAGATCCTCTGAGTTATTTAGCATCGGCGAGCTGCTGCTGCATGAAGAAATTTCCCGATTTCTGTCGCCGAGCGGATGACGTCACGCCAAAGGTCCTTTAGCGCGAATCGTTACGTCAACGAGCTGTCTTTGTTCTTACACATAAAACACGAACTATACTCATTTCCAGTCTCGTTTTACAGTGCTAAAACGGACTGTATTAAATCCTGACTATGTCACATATCAACAATGGTTTTATTATGGTGAAGCTGTGGTGTTATTCGCTCTTCCAGCATATTGCATCAGGCTAGGTGTCTGATGAAGTGCCTGAGTTTAAATATAGGAACATGGACCAGCTGGCTATATGCTAATCGAGGACTGTACCTACTTAATCGTGGGATTTTGTATTTGCTTTATTTACTGTATCGTCCCCGAGCCAAATAAAACCACGTATAATTAATTGCTGTCGTCCGGTATCTACAGAGTTAGGTGCGCGAGAGTGTGGTGAAGTGTGGCAACCTGATATCATAACTAACCACGCTTTTGCTGGGACTCGGAGTGTATTTTAGTCGACTGTTTTTTTATATATCAAGTCAAGTTTAATCTTCATCATGCCTAAAGGAGGTAAGTGATCATTTTGTTGTGTATGTTGTGGCAGCACACGTCATGCTCGTCGCCACACTGTCATAGCCTGTTGTTATGATTGAAATTATATACAGTCTGTATGTGGTACTTTTAAACCCAGTCTTCTGTGTTATAAGGATATTATTAGAAAGTGATTTGCTTTTTATACTTGTTTATTTTAGGGAAAAAAGGTGGCCATAAAGGTCGCATGAGAACTTACACAAGTCCTGAAGAAATAGATGCTCAAATGAAAGCAGAAAAAGAACGAAAAAAGGTAAGTTGTATTACAAATTCACACAGAAATATGAAAAATATTATGAAACATTGGTTAAGAATGTGGTTGACACTGAAAGCAAGCACTAACATTAAAGCTTAAAAAAAAGAGATTAAACAGTTGAGATGAAATGGAAATTCACTTTTTTAAATATATGTTATTAATCCCACTGTCAACAATTAATTGTATTTATTGTGAAATTGCATTACATTTACATTTAGTCATATAGCAGACACTTTTATCCAAAGCAACTTACAAATGAGGACAGTGGAAGCAATCAAATTCAACAAAAGAGCAATGATATGCAATGTTTAATTTCTTTCAACAATTGTAATAAAATTTTTAATCAAAATAATCATAGCCGTGATTATTCATAACATTCCAGTGAAACACCTCTCCTCCTTGTGACATAAGGCAGACGTCTCCAGTCATTTAGTCCACTTGATGAAACCCCGTCACTTCGTTGCAATTAGCTGAATGTTCACATTCAGACTGGTCTTTCTCCATCCAGTTAAAAGCTGTTGAATAGAGCCTTTTTTCCCCAATAATCTGTTTTACTCAAATCACAATACGGAAGAAAAGCTCTGTAGCTACTTCCATTACATTGCAACTTAACAGTAGTCAAAGCACAGCAGAAGGTGATTGATTCTCAAGAGCTCTACTCACTACAAAAACGTTCTGATTCAGTGCCCATCCGCAAGTCAAATTGGCTAAACAAATTGATTGTTACACGTGGTAATGGTTTATTTTACATTTTAGAAGGAAGAAGAAGAAGGTGCAGCAGTGAACGACAACCAGAGCGAGGACAAACTGACAGCATCAGGTTCAGAGGACAGTGACGATGATGGGTCTGATGTAAGTTTTCTTTAAGAATGATGACGAGTCCATGATCCTGCAGAGCAGTCCACCTACATATATATCCTCCTGCAGATTCATTCATCTGAGACGACTGTGGCGGGACGTAGACATTCAGCCAAGTGTCAGACATGCTCTCACTCAGTCTAATTAATGTGGAATCTTATCGGGTGGAGCAGAGCGTTGCTTTTTGATTAGTCACTCAGTCACTGTGTTTGAAATGTAGGAATTATATATGTGGAATGTCACAGTCACTGTCATCTGATGGATGAATATACTGTAGGCTGGCGATGCTTCAGCAGATGTTGTATCAAATAATTTGGTCCAGTTGCAGCATCAATGCACAATCTGCCTGTATGAAAACAAACTGATCTCTTGTCTCCATCAGTTTAATTTCAATATTATTATTTACTTATATAGTATTTATTAATGTCTTGAATTAGCTTCTTATATTCAAATACATGCTTATGTGTTTTTTTGTATTAGTTTTTTTATATTTCTATTTAACTTTTTTACTTTAGTTTTTAGTACTTGTAGTACATCAGCTTAAACATATTTTATTTCAGTTAGTTGGAGAAGCAACTAACTTTTCATTTAATATTCATGTTAATTTTGTTTCAGCTTTATTTCAATTAAAAAATGATTTAATGGGGTCATGAACTGAGAAATCAAAATTCCCTTGATCTTTTGACTTTCTTGTTAGTTTAAATGACAGCTTATATTGAAGTCAATCTGACAAAACAGCTTGTGAAATGTTCTACTCTGAGATGTAATAGTGTGGATAAACCCCGCCTCAGCAGACGAAGATCAACGCCTGCTTCTACATCGCTGCCTGTTTAGCCCCGCCCACCGATTCACGTGTGTAATCCTACAGTAATTTCACAACACACAAGTGAGAGTAACTGTTTATTATGTGCTCACTATTGCTTTGTCTGTTATTACAGATCGTTTGAAACGTACTATTATGTGAGTATTTATGCGTTTATTTATTTCTGAGTCTACAATCCACCACACCGATTCAAACAGAGCGTTCTGATGAGGGGGGTTAAAACAGGACAGAAAATAACCCGTTACTTCTAAATGATGTGTTTTGATTTAAAGATCTTGATAACAGTATAAATAGCCCTCAGAGACCAGTACAAAATAAAAAAGGCAGTTCATGACCCTTTAAAGTTTTAGTTTGAGTTAACAGTAACACTGATCTCTATTTTGCCACAGAAAAGGAAGGGTGTTGAGGGCTTGATAGAGATTGAAAATCCCAATCGAATCGCCCAAAAAGCAAAGAAAGTCACAGACATAGAACTCGAGGGTCCCAGACAGCTTTCCAGAAGAGAAAGGTAAGAGACACTGGGGTGAGTGAAGCTAGCAACATTTTCCTTGAGCTACTTAATACCATCTCATCATGTTATGTCACATTTTTTGTTGTTGCTAGACATCTAGATACGTGAATCTGTTCCTTTTCAGCTCTTTCAATAAGTTTCTTTTCATATTTCAGAGAAGAGATTGAAAAGCAAAAGGCCAAGGAGAGGTATATGAAAATGCATTTAGCAGGAAAGACAGATCAAGCTAAAGCTGACCTCGCTCGACTCGCCATTATTAGAAAGCAACGTGAGGAGGCCGCACGGAAAAAAGATGAAGAACGTAAAGGTAAATTGGCAGCATATGTTAATGTTGTAGAGCAACTTGTGAAAATGTCTCACTGGAAATCATTATTGTATTCTTTTTTTTGTCATTGTAGCAAAAGAAGCAGCGCAGGCGGCAGCAGCAGCAGCTAAAGGACTACATACATTGTCTCTCAAATAATCCAAGTAGTGGATTCTTAGAGGTTTTGATGCATTTGTGGACAGTATACGATGATATCGACAATGTTATTTTTGAAGACAAAGAAAAAGATAATGTGGTATGCTATAACACAATGTTCCATTGAAAAGGAATATTTCGGAGTATATTAACCAAGAAAGCAGGCATTTAATTGTCCAAATAAAATGCCTTTGTGAGAGCCCTGATGCTTTCACTAAAGTGGCTACATCTTAATGCTTGCTTTCACTCAGTGATATTAGGAATATAGACATATTTATTAATATATTAACATATTGCCACATGGAACTGAGTCAATTTTGCGGCCTCAGTTTAAAGGATTATTGTAAGGATAAAAACGTAATAATCTGTCCTCAGTTGTAAAGGACCTGGTGTCATTTAGAAAGATGTTCTGATGGTATTCTCTTCTTCAAATAATGTAAAGAATAACATACACCAATAAAATGTCAGAACGTTTTTTTGAAAATTTATTTGTATTATATTGTGAATTGTTTTATATCTCATTAGTAGTATTGTAAACCTGAAAACTGTTTTAATGTTAACATGTAGTTTTGTACTTGAACATATTTTTTATGTTGTAGTTGTTAGATGTATTGACAGTCAGCATTTATTTTTAGGTAATTTTTAGAATGCATAAGAAACATTTTGTCAAGTTTTTTTGAAATTATATGAAATGATACATATATATTGTATTATTATTGTTACATATATTAGTATTATCATATTGGACACTCCATACCTTTGTTCTCCAAGTCCCAAAGTCCAGGGTGACTGTAGCGTGTATATGAGATATTAACAAAAAGGATAAGTAAAAAAAAAAAAAAACATACAGATGCAACAATGCAGAAAATATGCTCCTTGAATCACGCCTTTCGTTGTGGGCGGGACAGGAGCTTGATTAGCCACGCCCCGCAGCGCGCTGATTGGTCTCCAAATTTCGCGGACTTTGACATGAGGAGGAAACCTAAAAGAAAGTTTTCACAGAAAGCGATTTGCGGCGAAAGAACATTGACTACATTTGTAAAGGTAAGTAGAAGGTTTTCATTCTAGATCACCACATCTGCATATATAAACACTATTTATATCTTAGGTAAAGTAAAGCAGAGTTTTGATTTAGTGGATCAAATCAAAACCTTGTGACTGTCTGCATGTGCTCCACATTCTCAGCCGGTGAATGTCATCTGTTACCGTTGTGCAGATCGGTGCATAAAGAGCACGTAAACATTGCTACATAACATATGCATATCAAAGAATCACATCGTTTTTGTTATTATAAAGTTAGCATTTGTCCCTTAGCCACACGTCGTTTGATATGTAATAGTTACAGGATGTATTTCGCGGGAAAAATGTAACCCTAAAAGCAGTAGTTCCGGTTTATATGTCACTATTAGCTGCGAATCTGTATTTACCTTTAAAGTTCTCGACGAGACGTAAAAAAACACCTGTAGATCAGTGAGAACAACCTACTCAAAGTTTGTTTCGTAATCTGTCAGAAGCGTGCTCTGCACTGGCAGCTGCAGTTGCATCATTTGATTGACAGTTGAGTTGTTTTAGGGTTATTTATATACTATTACAGTATTTATATTAATTCTTAATTACCGTTTACTTTTTTTCAGTTTTCGGGTACTTTTAATTTGCTTTTTTTTTAAGTAATTTTTGTTTTTAAATATATTTACCTTGATTTATTTTTTTTAACGTTTATGTTTTTCATGCAATATTTATATTTTATTTCAGCGTTATTTTAATTAAAATCGATTAATGGATATCAATCTAAGCAAATTTATACTGTGCATTTGATCCAAGAATACTCTGCTCAAGTACATTAATGCTATTATTTCAAAATATGTAACCCGGTCTATACTGTATGTTTTGTAAGTTTTATACATTTGTTTTCCTCCAGAGATCATAAACTATGGCACAGATCAACGGCCATAACAATAAAACATGGGACTCTCATAACAAGATGATGCTGGAACCTCTGAGCACAAATGATCCTGAGGTAAGTCATTTGGTGATAATATGTGACCATGGACCACAAAACCAGGCATTGAGATTTATACGTAATTTGAAAGCTAAAAAATAAGCTTTCCGTTGATGTATGGTTTGTTTGGATAAGACAGTATTTGGCCTAGATGCAACTATTAGAAAATCTGGAGTCTGGGTGCAAAAAAATCCAAATGTTGAAAGAATTGCCTTTAAAGTTACAGTTGTCCAAATTAAGTTCTTAGCAATGCATATTACTAATCAAAAATTAAGTTTTGATATATTTATGGTAGGAAATTTACGAAATATCTTCATGGAACATGATCTTTATCAAATATCCTAAAGACTTTTGGCATAAAAGAAAAATCAATAATTTTGACCCGTACAGTATATTGTTGGCTGTTGCTACAAATATACCCATGCTACTTATGACTGGTTTTGTGCTTCAGGGTCACATATATACGACCAGCCTCAAGACTCTGTTATTGTGAATCCATGCAGTGAACCATGAAAGATATTCTGCTGTGCAAGTGGGAAAAAACCCTTTTAGTTGTGGGGCTTAAATCTTGTCTCCTAGACTCTGATCTGCCATGTGACAGACAGCTTTAGCCTGGCTTTGCTCGGCTATTATTCCTATCAAATCAATCAAAACTTCTCATTCTCATTGCTTATTGTCCGTTTATGGCATTACTATATTTCTGTATGCACTAGGTATTTAACATAATAAAGAAGGAAAAGAAGCGGCAGACGTATGGATTAGAGCTCATTGCCTCTGAGAACTTCACTAGTCGGGCTGTTTTGGAGGCTCTGGGCTCCTGCATGAACAACAAGTACTCTGAAGGCTATCCTGGTCAGAGGTGACTGTTGTGCAATTACATTTTATGTACTGGTACATTACAATTTTATGTTGTTGCATTTGCCAATAAGATTAGTATTGTGTAATTTACACTTTGCACTTAGACATTGTGGTTATGCATAAAAAATGCTTCTTTTAAATCCAGACTTTGTTTAATGTTATTAGGTATTATGGAGGCACGGAGCATGTAGATGAATTGGAACGTTTGTGTCAGGAAAGAGCTCTGAAGGTGTACGGCCTCGACCCGGAGAAATGGGGAGTGAATGTTCAGCCGTACTCTGGTAGGTTTGTTTCTGTGTCACTGGACTGTTGCTGTAAGAGATGATGTAACATATGAAACATTAACTCAAGTGCACATTGTTTGAAATTTTTGTTTTTTTCCTCAGGGTCACCTGCAAACTTTGCCGTATACACAGCCATAGTGGAACCTCATGGGCGCATTATGGGCCTCGATCTTCCTGATGGCGGCCATCTTACCCACGGCTTCATGACTGACAAAAAGAAAATCTCAGCCACTTCTATTTTTTTTGAGTCTATGCCGTATAAGGTGACCTTACGATTAGAATCAACATTGTGGTGAACTCTAAACTGAAATTTTGTAACTTGGCTAGAGGATCGTTGTGAGGGTTAAACCTTAAAGGAATTTTTCCTCAGTTCTCTACATAATAGCAAATTGTAGGCAAATTTATAATTGAATTTCTATAAATGGACAAATAACATGGGCAGAACTGGCAGCATACTGACTGATTTGGTGAATGACGCCTTTGTGAAAAAAGATTCCAGCTTTACTTGTGGTAAAGGGGATTTTAATGTTTAACAATACCGACGTGTTTTGGCCAAGAGCCTTTTTCAGGGTGAATGGCGCCTTTACCATTAAACAGTTTGAATGGTGCATTCAAACATTCAAAACTGACGATTCTAGTTTCAAATGGGTAAACCTGCCCGACAACATGTTTAGAGTAAATACTAGGGCACAGAAAATCCTTATGCTGAGACAACACTGATGTATTAAACCTGTATTACATTTTTTTTTTTTTTTTTTTGTCTAGGTCAATCCAGAAACTGGATACATCGATTATGACAGACTTCAGGAAAATGCTCGTCTTTTCCACCCAAAACTAATCATTGCAGGTCAGTGCTGTTTCTAAGAAAATCTGTGGATTTTTTTGAATTGCGTTATGTAAAGCATTTGTAATATAATTAATAATTAAAAAAATTAGGCTAGATCTTACTTGAAAATCCTTTTTTCTTTCCTTGTTGTTTTTTTCAACAGTTTGACAGCTGATATTTATCCTTTTTGTGTAATGTTTTTTATCGTTTATTTTTACTTTACTTATCTGTTGTTTTAATGGTGCTTCATAAATTACTTGGGAAAAAAAAAAGAATGCCAAAAACTACGGTAACTGATTTTATTAACGTAATTAATAATTACATTTAATGACCACCAGTTATACCTGTTATATGTGTTATATCAGTTATATCTTAATCTGATTTCATATTTTTTTCCTACCAAATACATGCTTTTAAAAAAACAAAAAAAAAAATAAAGAAATATTTAGTCATTTATTAAATATTTAATTCTATTCAAATTAATGCTATTATCACTTTAATTAATAATTCAGTTTTATTACTTATTCAAAAACTCTTTATTTTCTTTATCCTATTTGCTTTTTTCAGTTTATTTTTAATTTCTTATATTTTCTACAAGTCTCTGATGTGCTCTGTAAATCATTGAGATTTTGCAAAAATAAAAGAGTCAGTGCTGCTCTGATGGGCTGGTTGGAGAAACAAAGTAATTCAACATCAAAAGAAATGACAAACAACACCATTAACATTTCTGTGTGCCAATGTTAAGGCACCAGCTGTTATTCCCGTAACCTGGACTACAGTCGCCTGAAGAAGATTGCAGATGAGAATGGAGCATATCTTCTGGCAGACATGGCTCACATCAGTGGTCTGGTCGCAGCAGGAGTCGTTCCATCTCCGTTTGAATACTGTGACATTGTTTCCACCACCACCCACAAGACCTTGAGGGGCTGCAGGGCAGGAGTCATTTTCTTCAGGAAGGGTGAGTTCATTGGGAATTGAGCTGTCAAACTAAATCTAGGCCATTGACAGCGCTGCCATGATACACTCTTGAATTTCAGGAGTTCGTAGTGTTGATGCAAGGACAGGCAAGGAGACCCTGTATAACCTGGAGAGTCTGATTAACCAGGCAGTGTTTCCTGGACTGCAGGGTGGCCCTCACAACCATGCCATTGCAGGTAAGAGCTGATGTCCTTCATGTTTTTAGATAAGATGAGATGAGATGAGATATGATAGTTGAGATAAAGTTATATAAGGTGAGATAAGGTTTGCTTATAAAACAGATAGTTCCGGTCCTTGATTCTGATTGGTTGAGCTGCATTCAAAGCCGTTGCAAATTACACTACAAACCTACACTTTTGTTTACTTGCAATAACCATTTTATAAAAGCAATAAGCACCGTGAAGCCGTGGTTTACAGTGAATTTATAACAGCTAAGCTAACAACGCCCCTTAGCTGTTATAAATTCACTGTAAACCACGGCTTCACGGTGCTAATTTCTTTAATTTACACTAGGAGTGTTCATGCTTGATCCATGATCTATTAATTGACATATAAATTGAATAAGCTTGCTGTTAAATTTAATTCAGTAACCATCCAATTAGATGTTGAGGACGTTCTCTATAAATGACATGATTTCAATTAGTGTTTATTAATATTTACGAATTGAACATTTTTTGACAGATTTAATATTTATGAAAATGCACATAAAGCACATTACCATATGTGCTTTAAATGAAACAAGTAAAAACACTAATAAATGTAAATGATTTAACAAATTAACAATTGACAGTCGATTGTTAATGTTCCTGTGAGTTAAACTGATTGCACTGATGTGCCTTGTTTACTTAAATTAGACAGTAAATATGTATTCATTATACATTAAATCATTTACATTGTTTAATGTTATCGGCTAATAGTTACTTTTTATGACAACTGATTATCAGTATTCTTAGTTATGTGCTTTATTTTATTTGTTTGATGTGATGCGCAGGGGTTGCTGTTGCTTTGAAGCAGGCTCTGACTCCAGAGTTCAAGATCTATCAGTTGCAAGTTCTAGAAAATTGCAAGGCTTTAGCGGCCACCCTAATGGAAAAGGGCTACAAAGTTGTTACAGGTGAGTTCCTTAAGGATTTAATAAATTATACGTAAATGAAACCGCTGTCTGACAGAGATTGGATAGAGTCGCAGCTGTATTAACTTTATCTTTTGCTTTTATATCTAGGTGGCTCGGATAATCATCTCATCTTGGTTGATCTGCGTTCAAATGGAACTGATGGAGGAAGAGCAGAGAAAGTACTGGAGGCTTGTGCCATCGCCTGCAACAAGAACACCTGCCCAGGTGCATTGAAAATTCAAAAAAATGAATAACAAGATGTTAAACATCTTTTTGTATGTTTTACTACAACAATCTAACCAGTTATTCCACTGATTCTTTTTCCAAAATTTGTAATGAAGGTGATAAAAGTGCCTTGCGCCCCAGTGGCCTTCGTTTAGGGTCTCCGGCTCTTACATCTCGAGGACTATTAGAGGATGATTTCCGTAAGGTTGCTGAGTTCATTCACCAGGGTGAGTTTTATGCAATAACGCAATATTAAAGAATATTGTTCTTGATATTGTAATTGACAATATGTGTATCTGCCCTTAGGCATTGAATTGACATTGGACATCCAAAGAAACATGAATCCTAAAGCAACTTTGAAGGAGTTTAGGGATGAACTGGCTCAAAACGAGAAGTACCAACTGAAAATAAATGAAATTCGAAAGGAAGTCGAAGACTTTGCTGGAAAGTTCCCAATGCCTGGGTTGCCAGAGTTATAATTACTGTCTTTCTGACTTTTTGCTAAGATTTCTATTGATTTAATGGGCACAAATGCTTGAATACCACTCAGCAGTCCACTGCAATCATCGTGCACCACAATGTGATGACTTCCCTTTCATAACAATCATCAAATCTGATCTGTTTTTGATTACACATTTAATTGGTTTCTCTATTGTGTTCTAGTCACGTTTTCTCTCATTTATGTAGTTAAACCCATTGCGGAATAAGCTGAAGTAATCTATAAAAAGATTTACTATACACATAAAACAGATCAACAAAGAAGAAAATAACCAACTGGCACAATCATTTTTGTACCTGCAATTGAAAATAAAGCCTAAAATGTTGTAAATGTGGACCTTTTTCTTGCTGATTAAGTGTAAAACTCTAATAAGCTGACATGTGCAAGTCATTACAAATTCAGAATAAGACAAATCGTGCCTTTTACTATATAATAAAGGAAAGTATGTTTTTGCTGTAGGCACAGATCGTGTCATAGGGTAGGTATGAAGCCATTTAATAATGATACACAACAGAGCTAAATCAGAAATAATTTAATGAAATTGAAGGCAGAGAAATTTCACAGTGGGCAGCAACTCAAAGCACACAGATGACCCTCAAAATTTACTTGACTCAACATCCATAAATATTTTAGCATGAAGAATATACCTCACCTTACCCTGGACAAGCTCACAATACTGTCTTAAAATAGATTTGTGTAAAGTAGCAACAAAAATGCATGATTTAGACAGTTACAGCAAACAAGATTTGTTCAGAAACAGCAAAAAGAAATAACCTTAGAATTAAATGTGCGTATAATGGTATGGCTTATTCTCAATTTACATTCAACAGACTGCAATTAAATGCTGAAAAATCTGTCTCTGGCAAATCATTACAAAGGCCAATAATTACTGGGTAGCCAAAACAACTTGATATTAAGACACACTTGCGATGAAACACAGCGGTGGCAGTCAAGATCTGTAATTTTGGACTACAACTGCTATCATGCAGTAGTGGGAATAACAATTACAGACAATGTGTTTTGGCAACAACCACCATTATCGTTCATTGTACATCACTGCAACAGCCATTAGAAAGAAGTGCCACTTCATCCACACAGTTACTCATGCTGACGCTGCTTGCACACAACTTAGACAACAATTTATATCCATTTTAAATATATCTAGAATAGCACAACACATGAGATACAATGGAAGTGTCTATAAATCGCCACCATATTTTGCAGTCATTACATTTTTGTGTTCTTCAAACATGCAGAAAAGTTGTGTAACAGTTTTCCACAACGTGACAACTTACATGCAGTACATTCGTTCACCTTATCACACAACTACGTTAAAACACGAAGGGCAGTTGGCTCCATTTTTGTTTAACAATGCCTTTAACCATTGTTTGTTTTTGTATTATAAAAAATATTCAGTTTTCCCGTCTGACTTGATGTCCACTGGAGAGGGCAGAAAAAAGGATAAATCTGCAAATTTGCCCTATATTATTAATCAGTTTAGTGTATTAATTATTTCTTAAGCTCAGAAAGCAAGTATCAAAATTACTGACCAATCCATGAATTAACATCAAATTATCTGCTAATCGAAATACATATAATGCTAATGCGTTTTATAAAGGCTGCATATTAAGGAGAATGTGTATTATAAAATACTGTTCTGTTGCCTACGTAAGTTAATGCCAATAAATTATGCTTGTGATTTTCATGCAGCAACAGTTGCTTTGCTTGTGAAAACAAAAAAAGCATTAATTATTAAATGGGATACCAGGGCCAGATTAATTAAATGGTGATTAGAGACTCTCCTGCTGCTATTCCCGTATAGCTGTAGCTGTCAATGAAAACAAGCATGTGACTACACATACTTAAATAAGCAGTTTCATATGGCTTCTTTCAAAACAGCTACTTGTGCTTGAACGGCGGTGACATTTTGCTGAACCTTCATTTTATTTCACAGCTTTTTGTAAAGTCTTCAGACCGCAAGAGGAACCATTTTCTCCATTTTACTGAAGACGGTTTGGCAACAGATTGAAGTATGCAACCTCTACACTAAACAAATAGTCAAGACCACATTTTGTAACACCAAACGTTCAACCCGCAGCTTCCTGGAATGCCATGAACAAACAAAAAAAAAAAAAAAAAAAAAAAAAAAAAGTGATTAGTTTCAATACATTTGGTCTCCTGATTTTATCGGGGTTAATGTGGAACAGATAGTGGACACATTCAGATTTTGTACAAATAGCTGGTGGTGTAATTAAAACAAAAAGACTGGTTGCCCCCCTTCGAGGACCCCTGAATGTAATGCTGTTTGATGAGCTCACTCAGGTACTGGACGATTTTACTCTCTTCCACAGTGTAGCCGAGCTGCAACAAGAAATTAGTCCTGCGCGACGTCACCGAGCCCTGGTCATTGATGTCCATGGGAAGGTGAATGTGATGGCAGAATGTATAAAGGAAGGCCTTGGCTGTAAGCTGAGTCAACATACCCTGAACATGGAGGAAGTAGGTACTGCCACGTTTGATTTGAGTCCTGTGGTCTGCCAAATGGCTTACTAGTGTTCCTTTGTATGGCGGACACCGGAGGGTCTTGTTGTCACAGTCCAAAATGCTTATGTAACGGCTGTATCGATTCAAAGAGTGGAGAATGCTGGAACCAGCCGGAGAGGCAGCTCTGAAAAAAAGAGGAAATACCACAAATAATGAAACACTGCACTTTTGGTCACTGATTTAAAGCATTGCAAGCAAAAAAACTGGCCGCTTTTGATACGGATTTATTGATTGACTACAGGTCAGCCACATACCTCTGCAATCCAATAAGTTTCCATCTCTGCAGGTCGGTAAGCTGAAATGGCGATGAAAGCCATGGTTGGACGGTTTCACCGTACTTGCCAAGATTGGGAACAAAAATGAACAAAGCATTGACTAGCTTCCTCACAGTGCCCTCGTCCACCCCTAAAATAACGAGCGTTCGACCACTCAGAAGGCAGAAAATGGCTTGCTGAGCAAACGGATATTGCCGGATGAATCTAAGAGCGCTGTGACCAGCTTTCTTCTTCTGCTTTAGCGTCAACGCACTGCCGTAGGTGAACGGAGACACGGCTCGGTCAGAACTGGTGGAGGCGCTCATGAAGCTCGTGCTATCGGAGACGTCTTCGATATTAATTTTTGCCACTTCCTCAGTGTTTAGATCGGAAAAGGTCAGTCCCATGTTAGGGCTTTCTGCGAGGGCCGCCTCTTCCAAAATGTAGTCCACCTGTAAGGCAGGGTCTCCCTGAAGAAGAGACAGAGGTTCTTGGTTCACCACTGTGTCACCACAGCACTCCTGAGCGAGCTCAGGTAAAGGCTCCTCAAAAATGAAACCGTCCTGTCCCATACAGCAGGCTGCATCCATCGGGACTAGATTCCCATCAGATGTCCTTTGTGGGACAGCAACAGGGCTGGATGCGTTTTCAGATGGTGACGCAATGGATACCTTGCTCTTTCGTTCCAGGCCATCAAAGTAATTTGCCTGTAGACTGGAAGGACTAACACCTCCAAAAGCCTCAATGCTCTTGTCGCTACTAAAACTCCCTTTGGTCTCCGTGTCGGCGGCCTCTGAGGTTTCCTGCGTAATGTCAGATGTGCTGGACTCGGGAGGCCCTTCCACAGACTCCACACATAGCTTAATGTGATCTACATCTATGCAAGTGGTGTACGAGTCGAGACTCAGCGGCTCGCCAGATAAGTTCAGAATGGGGACGGTTGGATTGTGGGAAGAAATACTGAAGTTCTTTGAGGGTCCTCCATACTCCCAGTCACGTTCAGCTTCGAAGAGGAAACTAGTAATTCTCTGTTTGCTCAGGAGAGCCCTGTCGATCTGGCTTGTGTAAATAAGGCATAGATCTCCTCGGAATGACTTCTCAATTATGTTTAGTTGCTCTAGAGTTTGGTGGAAAAAGCTGCCATCGCAGAGCTCTTCCATCGTTTTCAAGCGTTTATCAAAGCATTTTGCAGATTTGGCCTTTATGAGCTGAGGCGTGTAAGAGGACTTTCTACTCTCTCTTTCGGTTTCCACGGTCTTATCTGCAACATCAGAATGATTACTATTCAGTGTATCGTCTATTACACTTGTGTCAGTCGGTTTCTCCATCCCGTGTTGTACAAAATCTACATCTTTCTTTTTCCTGGAAGGATAAGATGTTATTTGCCTCAGCAGATCTTTGTGTTCATAGATGGACTTCTCCATATTGGCTAATTCATTCGCCTTCTCAATAGCTTGTGTGGAGTAACAGCCATTGTTCATTTTCTGAAGCTCAGTTTCTTTGTGCAGCACCGATCTGGTGTACTCCAGGTCTTTCAGTTTCTTTTCCAGTTCATTTGCAAAAGCTTTCCTGTTGCCCGATTTTAAAAATTCGGAAGCCTTGGAAAACTCGGACGACAGTTCTTGAAACTGATGCATGATCTTCCTTTCGTCTGCGGAAATGTAGGCCATGCAAAAGGGGCGAACAAATCCGCGAGCCTCCAAGTCGTATAACGTCAGATGATGGACGTAAGCAAACGCCCCTTCCTTGGAATCGCCCAGGACAACTTTTGAGTCCTCCACAAAATTAAGCTTCGGGTAGTTACTGCCAGGAGGATGTCCAACAAAGGACGCCTGGTAGTCCACAGACATGATGCGAAGCGAGAAGTAGTTAAGGTCAAATGTCCCACACACTTTGGGGTCATTGGGAAAGGTGAGTAAAGGCTGTGGACCGACCTGTTCTGAAAATTCAGAGATGAGTATGAAATCTTTTGAGAATTTCGCATAGGATGTCTTTGTCCAGGGATTTGCATTGGCGGCATGAGCAAACAAAGGCACAGAAAACTCCTCTGGAAGGGAGCATGGATCTGTGAAAGAGTCCCCAAAGTCATCTTCTTTGGTAAAAGCCACCACATCTGGTGAGCCAATCATGTTCTCGGAGTATATAGAGAGACATCAGCAGAAATACCCTTCCATGCTCAGTACCTAAATCGACGAAAACATAACATTTCACAAAGACATCATTTTAAAAACACAAATCATAAAAACGCTGTGCACTGAGGACTCTCTGTCTTTGTAGCACGGCTGGTTATAGTCCACTGAGCCAGATCACGATCTGATATACATGAGCTTGAAGACGATGCTCTCCAGCCTGGCAGACCTTTGACGTCACCTGCCATAAATCTTATACATCTATCAATCGTCGCCGCTTACATAAACCTGTTTATAATCCGGCATCTATATAATAAATCTAAACGAAGACACCGCTGTTACAATGTACTCCAGCTGCTCAATAAACTGACATCCTCTAACAGCAGCCATATTTAAACGATCGTAACCTTCCCATGTGACTATCCTGACGAGAAAGTAGCTGTGTTTCAAAACCTAGAGAGCCGACTAGCTAGGGCACGCTTAGTGAGCGGACTCGAAAAGCTCTTACGCTGCCCAAATATGCTACCTAGGTAGGTATCTAACTAGGTTTTGAGACGCAGTCTGTTGCATTTGTTATGATGCGTTGTCTGGTTGTACAAGGGGAGAAATTATATTATTCGTAATGTATGACAAGACTCGTTATTATACATATATGCAGATTCACTGTTTTAACTTATCATTATTTGTTTTTAGTTAATTACATTTCGTTGGGAAAACGCACAGCACAGCATTCTAACCAGATTCTAACACATTGCTTTACGGTATTTTTACGACAATTCTCGTCAGGCGCCGGATTGGAAATTTTTACAGAGAGCTGATTCGTCTGCTGTGTTCACACTTTATTAAAAACTTTTACAGAGATTTCTTTCCGTTTACGCTGATATGTTTTATCTCAGTTAACTTATAGGTTGTCAGGGTTTTATGCTATTCAACAAGCGCGGTTATTTTGATGTAATGTCCGGAGTGTAAGTTACAGTGATCATGCGCTGCTAGATCACAGTTCAGAACGTTTTGTTTAGATCACTAAGAGTGACAATTGACAGTCGATTTTATAGACAAATATCTGTAAGCATGATAAGGCGCACACAGATTAAGAAAGTGCTTTGTGTAGCTGAGAAAAACGATGCAGCTAAGGGCATAGCAGAGATCATGTCAAATGGGAGATCGAGAAGAGTAAGTGCTGACTGTTATACAGTTACTTTGATCCATAATGTCAGACCTTATATTTATTAAATGAGTTTTTATTTTTATGACTATAAAACGTTGTTTTTATTTGTATGTAATAATGAGAATCACTGGTAATGAATCTTTTTTTTGACAGAGAGAAGGCTACTCTGTTTACAACAAAATATATGAGTACGAATACCACCTGTTTGGTCAAGTAAGTAATTTTTTAGTTAATTACTACATATAAGTAGTATATATAGTCGTTATTTGATCGTAGTGTTTATTTGTTCACAGAATGTAACTGTTAGCATGACATCTGTGTCGGGACATCTCTTGGGTCTTGAATTCAAAGCTCCCTTTCAGAAATGGTAAAAAGTTATATTTCCTCATATCTCTTTGATAATACAGTTTAAATATTCGGCTAAACTTTGTCATGTGGTCTGTTTCACAGGCATAGTTGTAATCCAGTCCTGTTGTTTGATGCTGAGGTGGAAAAGTACTGCCCTGAGAACTTTATACCCGTCAAAGTATTTTCATTCATTCACTTAGATTTGTTTTTAGAATATGAGCTTGTATTTTATATTTTAACATATGTATGTACATTATCCAGAGGACTTTGGAGAGAGAGGTGAGACAGTGTCAAGCTCTGGTTATTTGGACTGATTGTGACAGAGAAGGAGAAAATATCGGCTTTGAGATCATTGATGTTTGCAAAGCAGGTAGGTTTAGTGCATCATGGTTCTAGTTATTCACTGCACTGGTGCTGTATGTTTCTAACACCCTTTTAACATGGGGTATCTTTTAATTAAGTGAAGCCAAACGTTCAGGTCTTCCGTGCACGGTTCTCTGAGATCACCCCAAATTCCATAAGGAGAGCCTGTGAGACCCTTACTGAGCCAGATATCAACGTCAGTGATGCGGTGGATGTGAGACAGGAGCTGGATCTCCGCATCGGTAGGCAGTATAAAATAAAAGAGAGCATAAACACAAACTACTGCATTTTAGACAATGTTTAGCGTATGTACATTGTGTTCCTTCAGGGGCATCATTTACCAGGTTCCAGACATTGCGCTTGCAGAAGATATTCCCAGAGTCTCTCTCTGATCAGCTCATCAGTTACGGCAGTTGTCAGTTCCCGACCCTTGGCTTTGTAGTAGAGCGCTTTAAAGCTATTCAAGCCTTTGTCCCTGAAACGTTCTTTAAAATCAAAGGTACTCTTTTTTTTTCTTTTTTTTTCTTAATTTACACACTTCACATTTCATTTTTTTGAACCAAATACAAGAAGTGTTTTGCAGTGTTGTCACATGTGCTTTATTGTCTGTATGTGAAATTTCTGTTTGATAGTTGTCCATGAGCCTAATGAAGAGGAATCAGTTGAATTCGGCTGGAAAAGACATCGTCTTTTCAACCACACAGCATGCCTTGTGCTGTATCAGATGTGCATGGAGGTGTGTGCTTCTACTTATCTTGTTAAAAACTTTTTTAAAAACATATTTCAGCTTTGTCGTTCATTTTTAAGTCATCCTAAGTTTTCTATGTTTGGTTTTAATCTTTTCTTAGGATCCGATGGCGAAAGTGATATCTGTAACAAGTAAACCAAAAAGCAAATGGCGACCTTTACCCCTTGACACTGTGGTAAGTAATTTAGAGCTTGACCGATTTTATATGTTTAAAAAATTTGGAAATATGGACAAAGTATGTGGACACTCAGACATCACACCCATACAATACCATTCAAAAATTTGAGTTTAATAAGATCTTTTGAGTGTTTTTGAAAAATATCTCTTATGCTTGCCCAGGCTGCATTTATTTGGCTATAAATACAGTAAAAACAGTATTATTGTGAAATATTACTATTTATAATAACTGTTTTCTAATCTTCTAAACTGTAATTTATACCTAATTTATTCTTACTGACCCCATACTTTTGAACGGTAGTGTACTTTTGGTCATATAGTGTATGTTATACAACTACACACAAAATGGTAAATATAGACAAATTTCACAGTTTTGTGTACACAATGGTCATTACCTACTAAAGTTAGTATAGCTTGTAAATGTATGTGTGACTTGTGCTGCTGTATGAGTTAAGTGTGGTAAAAAAATGTATCAGTGAGAAATAATGTAATATATTTGTTAATATGTTTCAATTTCTTTCTCCAGGAACTTGAAAAACTGGCTTCGAGAAAACTGAGGATAAGTGCCAAAGAAACCATGAAAATCGCAGAAAAGCTGTACACTCAAGGGTATGTTAAAGGTTATTTCATCCACATGTCTGTGGTCTACAGCATGTCTGTTGTGTCCCTTCACAAATCAGCCTGTCTGTTTCCTTCCAGGTTCATCAGTTATCCTCGTACCGAGACCAACATGTTTCCACAGAACCTGAACCTAACCATGCTGGTTGAGCAGCAGACACAAGACAACGAATGGGGAAATTTTGCTCAGCGCATTTTGGAAAGTGGTGGGCCCACACCTAGAAATGGAAAGAAATCTGATCAGGCCCATCCCCCCATTCACCCCACCAAATACACCAACAGTTTACAGGTGAGCAACCTCCCTGTTTGGACCATCATAACTGGTACCAACTTACACAACGACACTGTTTAATTATTTGTCTTTGTTTAAAGGGAAATGAAAAGCGGCTGTATGAGTTCATTGTACGTCACTTCCTGGCCTGTTGCTCCAAAGATGCTCAGGGACAAGAGGTGACGGTTGAAATTGAAATAGCTGAAGAGAGATTCTCTGCGAGTGGATTGACGATCATTGCTCGCAATTATCTGGAAGTGTACCCTTACGACAAGTGGTACAATAAGGTGAATACTGCTCAAAACATTACACATTTTATAGCTAAGCATATTGTTTTCATATCATATTTATATTGCACTTACATTGTAATGCAAGCAGCTTTACTGTATTAAACATGAAAAAAAACAGTGTCAGCAACGCATCAGTTAGAATTACAACGTCAGTTTCTACTATAAAGCAGAAATTATCTCCATCTTCCACCATTTTGTAAAGTACCCAAGAATGTAATCAACGTAATGAGCATTGTTTACGTTGAATGTAAACAACTGTCTATTGAATGTAAACAACTCTCTGATTTTATCAAAAATATCTTAATTTGAGGATGAACGAAGGTCTTACACGTTTTGAACGGCAGGAGGGTGAGTGATTAATGACAGAATTTTCAATTTGTGAGTGAACTAACCCTTTAAGTATTTTTTTCCCCACAGGTTATTCCATTATATACGGCTGACACCACGTTCCAGCCCACAGCGATTGAGATGGTGGAAGGACAGACAAGTCCTCCACAGCTTCTGACAGAGGCCGATTTGATATCGCTTATGGAGAAACATGGCATTGGTACTGAAATCTAACAGTCCAGTTTTGTATTTGTTTTTGTATGAGTATTTATGTGACACTCAATTTGAGTTGTTGCTGCAGGTACCGATGCAACACATGCTGAGCACATTGAGACCATAAAGAGTCGCATGTACGTGGGGCTGACGGCTGACCAGAGGTTCCTTCCTGGAGAACTTGGCATGGGTCTCGTTGAAGGTAACAAGATCAGCATATCGCTAGTATTGAAGTCTTTAAAGAATGGTTTAATATCTGTGATTTGTGTGAAATTGAGCGTAACATTGTTTCAGGGTATAACTCAATGGGGTATGAGATGTCTAAACCAGACCTGAGAGCGGAGCTGGAGGCTGACCTTAAACTTGTGTCAGAGGGTCGAAAGGACAAAGCCTCTGTCCTCAGTTACCATGTGGCCAAATACAAGGCTGTTTTTATCGAGTCCGTGAGGAAGGCAAAGAAGTGAGTCTGAATGTAGCACTGCAAAGGTCAACGAGATCTACTGCTCTACTTTTGTTTGTTCCAACTGTACCCTGTGCAGTTGCCAGTTACATTTTACATACAAATTTGAAACTTGTCAAATTTTTTTCAGATTGGATGAGGCTTTGTCAAATTATCTGGGCCCTGCTCAGGAGATTACTGAACAGGAGCAAGGAGAAATGGAGATACCATTACCAGTGCGAAAGTGTCCACAGTGTAACCGTGACATGGTGCTGAAGAAGAAGAAAGACAGCACAAAGTGAGACAACACTACGTGTTAACATATCTGAAATGGATTGTAGTTTATTAATTTGGGGGGGGGGGGTTTAACCTCTTCTTCTGATCACCCTTTTTATGTCACTCTGTGCAGGATGTTTCTTTCATGTATGGGATATCCAGCCTGTAAAGCAGCCGTGTGGTTTCCAGACACAGTTCTGGAGGTCAGCAGAGACGAGAGCATCTGTCCAACTTGCCGTCCACATCCAGTGCATATGTAAGAAATTGTTGCTTTGTAGTCATTTTAATATTTTGAACCATTTACAGTACTGTTCAAAAGTCTGGATTCAGTAAGGTTTTTTTAATACTTTTATTCAGCATTAAATTGGTCAAAAGTGACAGTAAAGACATTCACAATGTTACAAAAAAATTCAGTTTTAAATAAATACTGTTCTTTTGAACTTTCTATTTATCAGAGAATCCTGATGTATTCCTACTTCAACAAAAAACTGTATCTAGTTTTCAAAATGAATAATAAGAAGAAATGTTTCTTGAGCATCAGATTAGTAAATCAAAATGACTTCTGAAAGTCTTGCTGATTTGAAATCTGCTTTGTCATAATAGAAATAAATTACATTTAAAAATATATTAAAATAGAAACCAGTCCTTTTAAATAGTAATACAATTTCACGAATCACGATATTACTGTTTTGACTGTATTTTAAATAAAAAACAGCCTTTATGTGCATAAGAGATTTCTTTCAAAACATAAAAGAAATCATGCTGACCCCAAACTTTGAACAGTATTGTTTTTTGGTAACATTTTTACAGTAAGGTTTTATATGTTAGCATTAGTTTATGCACTAGCTAATATGAAAAAAAAAAGTTAAATAATACTTTTTACAGCATTTAATATTTATTTCTAGCTATATTAATTGTGTAAATTAACTTAAATTGTAAAATCTTTTGATGAACGTATGAACGAGCATGAATTATCAACATACATCAATATATTTGTAAATTAACATTAACCTAGATTAATAAATTTTACTGTATACTGTAATACTGTAACTAATGTGAACAAACCTACACTAAAAAATCATGGACAATAAGGGTGAATTAACAAAGTAAATGTGGTCACTTTAAATAATGTTTTGGTTTTATTCATAAAATCATTGACAGGCTGAAGCTTAAATTCAAGAGGGGAAGTTTGCCACCTATGATGCCCCTTGAATTTGTTGGATGCATCGGAGGATGTGATGAGACTCTCAGAGAGGTCTTAAACTTGAAATATATCCGAGGAGGAGAAGCAGATTCTGGCTCTCGGGCACATAACAGCTCTGGATCAAATCACCATCATGTACCTAGAACCAACTCGGCACCTCCATCCAGGGTTGCACCTCCAGCACCCAGAGCCAACGGCAGCCGTCCCCCAGCCAGTCTGCCACCTCCACGGGCAGCACAACCACCAGCTTCAGCCCAGGGCGGTGCCATTGTGTGTAACTGTGGTCAGGATGCCATTCTTCTCACTGTTCGCAAAGAGGGTCCCAATCAAGGCCGTCAGTTTTACAAGTGTAACACAGGAGACTGTAAGTTCTTCCTGTGGGCTGATCAGCCGGCTGAGCAGGCAGCACCCGGAGGGGGTAGAGGACCCATGAGTGAGAATTCGCAACCTCCCAGGCCCTCAATTGGCTTTGGGAACATACCTCAGCAGACGCAAAACAATAGAGGATCTGGAGGCGATGATGGTGAGACTATGTGTAACTGCAATGAGCCTGCAGTGACCAGGACCGTCATGAAAGATGGGCCAAACAAGGGGCGAATGTTCCACACCTGCGGGAAACCACGTGATCAGCAGTGTGGATTCTTCCAGTGGGCGAACGAAAATGTGGCTCCAGGTAGAATGCCTGTCTATAATGTTTTGCACTGAAAATTTTATATACATGGGCAAAATATGATCAGAATATGTTGAATAGGATCATTCATAAATAGACTGCTGTTCAAATGTTTAGAGTCAGTAAGATTTAGTTTTTAAAGAAATTCAGCAAGGAGTTGTTTAAAATGTTTGTCAGTAAAGACATTTATAATGTTACAGAAGATTTCTGTTTCAAGTAAATGCTGTTTAAGCAAAATTCATCAGAAAATCCATAAATATTAAACTGTTGTCAACATAAAATAATAATAAGAAATGTTTCTTAAGCATCAGATCAGCATATTGGAATGATTTCTGAAGAAATATATATTAAAAAAGAAAACTTTTAAATTGTAATAATATTTTGCAGTATTGCTATTTATACTGTATTTTTGATTATATGCATGTAGCCTTGGTGAGAATAAGAGACTTGCCAAAACATTTTCAAAAACATTGTGATATGATGATTTCATGATTTCATGCTCAAGAAACATTTCTTATCTTCTTCTAATTATTATGTTTTAAGATAAAAAAAAAACAAAAAAAAACGTACAGACCCTCAAACGAACTATAGTGTACTCAAACATCCAGTAAACCCTTACATAATTTTGACATAATTTTTGAGACATTTTTCAGTTGTTTGGTTTCTATTTCTGTTGGTTTGTGCTGCAAAATCTAGACCACATTAAACATCAAGCATGTTCCAGTTGGCTTTATTTGTGTTCCATTGAGCTACATTTTGTGGAGGAAGAAAACAACAATTAGACATTTGTTTTATATGCGTTTGAAGACATATAAATATTTCAGTTGGCAATAATTTCTTGTCTTTTTTGCTAATAATTTCCATTTCCTGTTACTTTTC
>SCHK01220508.1:0-18912 GCA_004124795.1 Poropuntius huangchuchieni
TTCAGATATACATATTACAGATGGTGCTGAATGTTAGATTAGATATATATAATATTATTTATTTATTTTTAAATTTAGTTCAAACAAAGTTATTTGTTTAATATTGAATTTGTTGGTTGAATTTATATTATATATTATTAAAAATCTGTTGCATAATCGTTGCATAAAATGAACTGATCCTGAATTTACTTTAGAATTTGTTAGGTTATTGTAGAATATAATCTATAATAGTTTTGAATTAAGCTGAAACATTCATAACACAAGTATGATATTAATGTAGCGAATTGTGGCACATATATTAAGGTCGTTTGTGAAATAGACAATAGAGTTCGTTGGAGTGTGTTTGTAGTCAAGTGTCTGGGTCAATGTGGCTTTGTTAATGTAATGCAGCCGCTAAGTTTTTCACGGACGATTGTTCAATTACTGTTGTCCTGTATAAGTGTATATCTAAGCCTGTAATGGTCTCATAGCTCTCCCTTTAGGCAGAATAAGAGCTGTGCGAAGTCACATTAACAAGATGGCTGACCCAACATTACACATTACTTTCTGATACTTGCAGCCATAAACTTCCAGCAGCACTATTGACTGATGGTGCAAAAGGCAAAGCTATCAAGGGTAATTGGCAAAAAAGAGATACCATATGGTCTAGATCATAACGGTTGTTAATCCAATCCAAATAGTTCTCTGTTCCGCTTGCGCGTGCGTTCGGATGAGTCTGTTAGCGCTGTAGCGTGCACGATAATAATACAAGTATTAATGGCAAAAGCATCTGCCTCTTAAAGTGCTCAACAAAGAACACAGGTTTCACACAAATGCGTTCGCAAAAAAAAACATGCTCGCGCTTCTGAAAGTCTTCTCATCATTTGTGTTCCAGCCTGCGCCTATAAATGAGTTCTGCACAACTTAAAAAAGAAAATGGAAATAGCTGCAGCTATGCTGACATTTTTGCTCAATTACACTAATGAGAGCATTAGGAGCGTGTGCATTTGTGGCTCCGCCAGCCAGAACTCTGAAATGGAGCTTTTTCACGCCTGAGCAGGGAGGTTCAGAGAAAGCCGTCTTAACTGCAGAGTGCACACTGACAGCAAGATGCTCACTAGGTATGGCCAGAACAACGCTATCTTTCTTTTTTCTTCTCTTTATTGCTTTTCTCAAACGCATTCCTGCGCCAGGAAGCGGCTGGAATTTGGCCGTCCTGTTCTTTTCCACCTCTTTAAAGTGATTTAGTTAGCTTCCAGTCCTTTGTGTTCATCCCCACAGGTACATTTGCCTCTGTGGCTTTGTCTTTTCTGCACTTCTAACAGGCTGCTAATGGCTGTGTTTGTCATGATCTAGATGCGTTTGCGTGCCTCGTGCCAGCGGAATTGGGAGGTGAGCCATGTGCCAGGGCTGCTCGATTCACCCCTGCCGCATGCCAGCGAGATGCCCGACGATATCCGAGCGTCTTGCGCCGTCTGCCAGCGCGGTACGCGAAACCTGGCACTGGGCGCGTCTTGCGCCACGGGCCTGGGGGCTAAGCTCTTGATGTTTATGTTCTGCGTGGGATTTGAGCTAGCGCAGGTGTACGGCAAGCCAAGACGGTGTTCTTACAGAGTTTTGCTAGCCACCTTAAAATGGAAAATGGTGTAAGCGTGACCCCTTTCTGGCGTAGTCTATGCATCAAGTGCATCTTTTCCATTTCCCAGAAACCTCTAGGATGCTGGCTTAGATTTACGGCTGTATTAATCTACTCTATGTATCCAGCACTCTTGGCATCAGCGCTCGCATCTAGAAACGAAGCCGCCGCCGCTCGCCGTGCTGTCACCTGAGCTGATTTAGCAGGTGCTAACCTCCATCAGCCAGGAAATGTCAGGCTGCCCTGGGCTGCATTTGTGCACCGCTTCCTTCAGGGCAATGCCTGCTGATTAGAGCATGTGCCTTTCAGAGCGTTCTGAAATATGACCTGCTTCGGAGACATGGCTCGTTTCAGCGTGTCTACTAGTTTGCCGCACTTTCCTTTAATTAGCATGTCACAGGTGAATGTAAACAAGCTAGTACTGATGTTCATCCTAAGCGGCGCCCCCTGTTGGTAACATTTTTCTTTTTTTTCACTCGTTTTTATTGACAGGTGCTATGAGATTTCTCTCTGAACTTTTAGAGTCTGGTAATGCTGATGCAAGGACGCATCAGATATGTCTTCCATTTTCCCTGCAGGATTGCTGAAGGAAGCCCATTCTGAGAGCTGTGGGCAAAGAGACGAACATAAACGTCTTGAGCAGACGTTATAGTGTCTGTCGAACACCAGAAGCAAAGTTAGATCACTCGACGGCCATCTTGGCAACGCCCCAGGGAGCTTTTTTCTCTCTAGCTAATGGGTATAAAGCACAGCTGCTATCCACTTAAGAGAGGAAAGACCAAAATCTCAAACGGTTAAGACAGTTTGAATAACATCAAATCAACATTATGAGAATTTCACTCGTATCTCAAAAAAATAAATCCTGCAGAACACAGATCTAATCTGTGTTCTGCCAAAAACAAAATTGATTTTTTTTTTTTAACGAAAGGCAGGGTGTCTTCTTCTGCTAATTTTTCTGTAGCTACTTTGTTTTTACAGCTGTATTTTCAGTAGAAATTGTACGTTTAGGAGGTACAACAGCTTGTCACTGTGGCATTTTTGTAACTTACAATAAGGGTGATATTACTTCTCTAAGGTATTTATATGCATCTTTTAGGGAGCAGATGAAGTAAAATGTTGCTTCTTTAAATGCTAATTCACACCGACAGACGTTGATTAACACATTTTGAAATTTTTTTTTTGAACATTTCTTCAACATTGGTTGTAGGTAAAGTGATGTTGCCAGTATGCCAAATATAGTGCATCTATATTGAATTCTTAACAGTACATCATTTATTAAGAGTTGAGAAGTTCATCAAATGCAGTGTATTAGAATACGCAACTATTGTCTCAACTCTTGGTCCACTTATTTTGAGTACTGTCCATACTTTTTACAAAACATTAGATTTTTGAATGACAGCAGCATAAAACGAGTTTTGCTGCTCTCAGCATGTTGGCCTGATAAACACTTTCTCTGTTGGTTACATTCTCCATTTTGCATTGTTCTGTGTGTTTTACGGTCCTGTCCATCAGAAACTGCATTTTGCAGAGCCTTGCTGTTAAGACTTCATAAAGGATTTGAATACTCATTTGTGTTTCTCAAACAATCTCATTTAGAGTCTGTTTTCATTTTTTTTTCTCTCTCTCTCTGTTTTTCAAAAGCATTTATGTGGGTCCATTAAAAACTAGAGACTGCCTGTGTGCTCATAAAACCGTCTAAGAAATGTATAAATGCACTCACTGTATCCTAATATATTGGATTTGAATCCATCACCTTGAATACCGCGTTTACACTTAAGCAGTTATGCACAGCATCCTAAATGGTAACAATAAATAAGAGAAAAATAACATTATAGCTTTTAAATAACTACAAATCTCATAATGCACCAACCTAGTTAATATTCCTTCATCCATTGCATTCTCATTCCCTTTTTTTTTTTTTTTAAATGTAGGGGAAATGCTTTTGGTATGCACAGCCAGTTGGTAAAAATATTCAGAGGAATGGTAGTTTTGTTTTTAAAGACAGACAAATCATTCACAGCAACAAATTAATGTAATATATAAGACAGCATTGCAAATGGCCCACATTTTTACACGCGCCTTTTCTCACTTTCTACCCCTTCCTTCGCTTATCCTCATTTTTTGTTTTGCTGGAAGCCATGTGCTTATGCCACTTTGACATAGTGAATCAGAAGGGGTTTGATAACTGCAGTCTTGGGCAGCCACGTTATTTAATTTCTCCTTTTTGAAGTCACAGGAGCTGTTTGTCAGGCATCAGGAAAAAAAGATGCAAAGTGCACCAAATGGAGTTGTTTTGCTGCAGTGCTCGCGCTCGACCCAGCATCCTGCATCTGAAGCACATGCCCTCTGGGTCACGTTTTAAACATGTCGAGGACGGAGGGGGCACAATTCTTCCTCAAGCTACTTCCATTTGCATGAAGTTAAAATGGAACAGGCTGGCACCAGCTCTCTCCCAAAACCCATACGACACCAGAGGCATGTGAAACGGCACCGAAGAGATATGCAAATGTGCCATGGAGAGGGGCCTATAAACCTCAGATAGATTTCTACTTTAAACACTCACCAAGGGCTCTGCTGGTGTGTGCATGCTGACAGTTTTACTACCTGCGTTGTCTACTGAGAACCCTTGTTCTGTGTTTTTGGTCTTCAGGCACACATAATGATTTTATGGCTATCTTTATGCGAAGCGAGTATTATTTGTCCTAAGAGTTACTTGATTTGCGACTGTGTGAAGATATAGAGCATCCACGCCTTTGTGTTTTCTTCTAAGTGCTAGTGTGGTTTAGTATGCCAGCTCAGAGGTTAACAAATGGTGAGACCGAATCTGTGCACCGGCCATTAACCGTAGACAGTGGCATCTGAATTAATGACGGGTGACTTGGTACCCCAGCACTGCTTTTCCTGTGTTTACTTCATGGGTAATTGGACCCTCTTTTCCCCCTTTATGGGCGAGAGTATGAACAGAACAAAACCTAACAAAACGGTGATTAACTGTGCTGTCTTTCATTTAGGGGCCTTCGTTGGCCTTCATAAAGCCACTTCTTTTATTTTCGGCCAGAACTGAGGCCCAGACAGAAGTGCAGCCAGTTAACATCTGTTCAGGAGCACTCTTGGGACCGCCAACGAGAAGGTCAGACAATGACAAACGCTCTGTTAGCTTTTGTAAAAGGGCTGTTTTGGCAAATAATGTAAGAACGTACAAATATTTCCGTATAAACCAAAGCAAACCAAGAAGTAAGCATGTACGAGGCAGATTATAAATATACATGGATTGTCAGAAATGGCCAGTTGTGTTCCTGTAGCTCGACTAGGATGACGTTAGCGATGCCAAGGTCATGAGTTTGTTCTTTAAGGAATCCATGGGCTGATAAACTGTATCTTAAAGTAGAGCTAATGTTTTGGGTTTTTTTCCTTGATCAAAATCAAAAAGAAATGATTATATAATATACATAATTTGTTGATAATGCTGTTTATAGATTTTGGGGCTGATACTATCACTACGGTTCACTTTCAAAACCACCACCAAGTTAAGAATTTATTTTACGAACATTTCAACCGAATGTATGACCAGCTTAGTATAATTTTCAAAAGAATGATTCTTTTGAAAACTTAGGCATGATCAGAGTAGTCAAGAAAAAACTTAATGGCTCTTATGAGTTGGTTCTTATAGTTTAAAGCATACAATATGCTGTAAAAGTAATTAATAAAAAATTACACTTTTTTTTTTTTGTTTTAATATTCAAAATATAATATACGCAAGTGTAGTTATTGGGTTAAATGGTAGTTATTGGATCAAATTGCAGTCTCTTAAACTGTAAAAAGTCTTTTTGCAAGAATGTTTAAATTATTATAAAGTGTATCATCTTTTGATAATACAACAGAATTTCTTTTTTCTCAATGTGTCTTTTTTTTAAAAGCACTAAAAATGAATGAAACTGGATTTAAGTCATTTACAGTTCATGTAGAGCTTAGTTATAAATAGCAGATGGCCTGATATTAGCCATTTGATTGGCCTTGGCGATATAGCAGTCTATCACGTTTAATTACCCTAATAAATAAATTGCATCTTTTATGTGTGGGGGACAGAAATAAACTGTTAATGACCCCTTTAAGGACCAGAAATGAACCCAAACAGTAGATGTTCTCACCATTAACAACAGCATAATGGAGTCATACCCTAGCTACAAAATAATATAAGCAAGGTTTCTGACCTCATCTGATCCCTCATTTCGGGGTGGTCCATCACCATTATTCCATCTGTACTTTATTAATGCCCCTCCTCAATTTTTACACCTACACTGTTACAGCCCAGTCGTCATAGCCGTAACCTTCCTCGCTTCAGCTCTAGTTGGCACTCTTGCCACATGCTTTCACTCTTAAGATCCCTTTCTTTCATACTGCTGCATGTTTTCATTTTCTTGTCCGTTGCTGTCTAAATCTCGTTCTTATTTGATTCACACGTTTGCTTATGCAATATATTTTACCACCATTTCTTTTGGCTCGTGATTGATAGGTTGAAAACATTTTCACCGACCTAACCCCTCTCTTCTCTTCCATGTCGTTTCTCAACTGCATCCTCTCTATTATTCCCGCTTGTGTTTGAGCAGATATATTATTGTAAATGTCCGCCTCATGAGCCACATTGCAGCCTGGTTTGGTGAATGCGGGTCGCTTTTTCTCATCAGTGGGCTGAAGAGCATGAAGGGTCCTCAAACCCTTCGGCAGAATGTGGCCTCTTCCTTTATTCTCTTTCTCTGCTCTTATATGCTGCTTGCTCAAGGATCCACTTCTGTCCTATACAATGCTCCGTTAAAACCAGACTGGCAATTATAGCTCTGATGTTCAGCTGCATAAACGACGCTCACTGGCTGTAATTGCAGTTTTTAAAGTTATTGCGGCAACAAAGGCTTTGTTTGTGAAGACACCAGAACAAGGGTTATAAGCTGTACAATATGTTGTGATCAAATGATACTCTACCTCAATATATTTGTTAACCAAAAAACAACACTTTAAGGCAGGCAGTTAGTGATGTGTTATGTTTTAATACTTCTCATACCCATGATTCAATGCAGAAACAATTCAAATTTACTCCTCAACCAACAGTGTTTGGTCAAACAGTGAGTGTTTGGGGAAAAAAATCATAAATCATTGATTTCATTTGGTGCCCCTAGTGGCGCTGAAATTACACACTTCACCGTTAAGATCTGTTTGTGACCATCTGCAGTTCTTGTTTTTGCTTTTACTATTTGGCATCACTTGTTGTTTGAATTAAAATGGCTATATAGTTATATCTATATCTATTCCCCAAATTACCATTGAATCGAGGTCTGTGTTGCAAACGCACCCTACACTACTTTGACAGACATCCAAAATTACTGATAAAGACACTGTATACAGAACTACTGCTCCCATTGGCTTTCTTTTTTAAAGCGCAGATACAAACAGTGCGAGACTGGTCTTAACTGGGGCGCTGCACAGCCTAAAGCCAGATTCATTTTTGTTTTGTGTGTGCGTGCTTGCATGTTTGTCTAGGCGTACAGTGGGTACTGGGTCTCACTGTGGCCAGATGTCCCAACTTTATGTGAAGGGTGTGTGTCTGTGTGAGCTGGATCAATTATCATATAATCAGCTTTAATCTCCTAGACAGCCTGTATGCAGTCAGCCAATATGCCCTGCAATGCAAACATGTATTATATTTTATTACCCTCTAATATGCCATCAATTTATGACCTAATTTTTTTCTATCGTTCATTTTCTTATTCTTGCATTTCAATTAGCCAAGGCTAGAAGCACTTGCTGACTCTTAAACAAGCCTTGCTGAACGAGTGAGAGGAACACAATAATGTACACGTCGCAGTCAAAGCTTACGAGCCTGTGCGATATGTCATGACGCACCTCTTATGAGCATACAGAACTTGCTTGATTTATGACAACTCACTTCCCGTCCGTGTGATGTCAATGTCTAATGCATTGGCTTGCAACGTGCTGGTAAAACAAAAGAACAATCCTGAATTTTGTTTTATCAAGACATCTCAGAATTTTTATGTGCGTCATGTTTTATCTACACACATCACTCAGTTCTAGTAAAAACATTAGGTTAGAAATGAATGCATCACTATGAATGTTTTTCAAATTGCTTAACCACTTCTTTTTAACCAGTGCAAAAAGCAAAATGCAGGCCAGCTTTTTTTGTGCAGACCTCTGTCTTTTTAATGTATTTTGAAACCTTCTGCAGGCAGCAATTGTCCAAACAACAACGTGCAACAACCTCATGTTTACCTGACACTAATAGCAGAACTTTGAAAATAAGGCAGTGAAATATGTAATTTTTTAACCAGCTATCTCTTGTGATGTAAAACAGCAATTCACCAATAAATTACATAAGCTCAGTTAAGCCATTGCAGCACGGAAAGGCATACAAAGTAAAAAGAAAAAGGGAGAAATGCAGCCTCTGCCCAGCCTTTTAGACTTAAGCGGCACCCAGCACTCCGAGGGTTAAAGCAGAACTGCAGTGAGCCCTACTGCAGTGTCTAAAGCATTTGGCTGATCGCAACAGTACATCAAGAGAGAAAAAAAATCTAAATGGTTCTTCTTTTTTCTTTTCTTCCAAAAATCCTTTTATTGCATTTGTAACATTTGGCACAGTACAAATTCATGGTGCTTTTACAAGATAAACCTGCAAAGATCAACACTGACCTTTTACTGTTCTGTTTTTTAAAAGAAAGACTTCTCAGTATAAATGTGTTTTTTTTTTTTTTTGTATTTTTTGTATTTTTCACTGCATTCTCTGTAGCGTTGTTTAGAAATCACACAGAATGCCCTTTTAAACAAGACTACCCTCATATCTTAAATTCAGTACAGCATCTTAAAACAACTCATCTTTTAAATAGGAGTTATAAGTTAAAAAATAGTTTCAATTTCTTTTTTTTTTTTAATATAATCTGCTTTTCTATTACCAGCCCATGGTAGTTTCAGTTTTTCCATATATATTTATTTATAAGCATGTACAACAAGAATCAGTCTTTAAGAATTGCACTCTGTACAAAAAAAGTAGTTCCTGTCTTTTTTTTTTCTCCTCTTTTGTGCATTCTATTGCGTTTTTATGCTCAGGTGAGGGTGGGCCTATAGGGGGAGAGAGGGTCTTTTTGACTGAGGTTCTGATTTGTTGTGGGCCAGACTATATCTGAGTCTCTTGTACTTTCTCCTTTGTGTGAGTTTTTATAACAAGGGCCTCAGGAGCAGCTGTGATAGCACTGGGCAAGGTTCGAGGCAAAGAATTTCCAATGCTGTTGCTTTCTGTCCATTTGGCACCATGGGCCGGTGGCTTGTAAGTGTTGTATTTGGGCTTCAGGGTGCTGTAGTCGATCTTATGCGGGCTGTAGTCCACGTTGTGAGGACTGTAATCCATTTTGGACTTGTGAGGGCTAAAGTCACAACTGACATATTCTGCTTTGAGGGGGCTGTACTCTGCCTTGAAAGTACTGTAGTCAGGTTTGAAAAGGCTGCTGTCTGTCTTGAAGGGGCTGTAATCGGATTTGAGCTTGGGCATACTGTAGTCCGTTTTGGATTTTGGAACACCGTACTCTGGTTTGTATGGGCTGAAGTCTGGTTTAGGAGTATGAGATTTGTAGTCAGGTTTGTGAGTACTATATCCGTGTTTGTAGGGGCTCTGCTCAGCTTTTTTGTGTATGTGATAATCCGGCAATGACTTGTGTGAATAGTCCGTCAGTTTGTGAGAGCTGTATTCCAAAGTAGGTTGGTACATATAGTCCATTTTAGGTTTGTAGGTGTTGTAGTCTGACCTAGGTTTGTGGATGCCGAAATCGTCCTTGGGTTTATGGGTACTGTATTCTAGTTTTGGTTTGTAGCCGTAGTCAGATTTGTGGGTGTTGAATTCCAGTTTGTAAATACTGTTATGATCCCTTATCTCTGGTAGAGTCAGTGCCCCCTCCCCTCCTAGACTGGCAGCAGATGCCGGTGGTGGCAATTCTTCCTCTACCGGAATAATCTCCACAGTTCTGGCTGCAGCCACCGTGCTCCTCTGCTGATGCCGCTTTCGTAGTTTATAAAATACAATTAGCATGATTGCTGCTAGCAAGGTTACTGCCACGAAACAACCGATAATGATCTTTGTTGTCTTCATCACCTCATCCAGACTGGTACTGGCTGGGTTGGGTGGCTTTCCTGTCGTCGCTTTTGAGCCAGGTACAACAGATGGGCGACTTGGTGGAGTGTCAGTGCTCTGGAGCAGTACTGTCGGTGTAGAGATGAAAACTGGCTGAAAGACGGATGGCGAGGCCGTGGTAGTGGTGCTGGCACCTGCTGTAGTCGTGGTGGTTTTGGGCTTGGGCATTTCAGATCTGGGGCTCAGCACCTCCACTGTGACTGTGGTGAAGTAGCTGAGGTTGGACGTGTTGAGCTCAGCCGCACTTACGTTTAGATAGGCCGAAGCGTTGGAATTTCCGGCCGCGTTGGACACCATGCAGGTGTACATGCCCGTGTCACCTACTAGCACGTTCGAAAAGTTCAAAGTCCCATCATTCAGCACGGTTATCCGTGGGTGGCTTGATGCGTGAGTTAGAACCGTCCCGTTCGGTAGGAGCCATCGCACAGCAGACATGGCCGCTGTTCGACATCGAAGTTCTGCCACACGTTCAGCAGATATATTCAGGTCTCTTGGGGCATCTGCGATAAAAGGGGCGGAGCACTGCATTGCCCCGGTGTCACCCCGGTCCAGCTCAACCAACTGGCGGCCTCTCATGTGTGCAGGGGAGTGACAACGCCCACAGCATGTTGAGTTGGTGGGTATGTACTCGCGTAGCCAGCGTGCTAGCCAGAGTGAGTCGCAGCCGCAGTTCCAGGGGTTGTGGTGGAGGTGAAGTTCCACCAGGAATTTCAGTGGTGTAAAGAGGTCATGCGGCAGTGAGCTTAGATTGTTGTGGGCCAAATTCAGCTCCACCAAAGAGGCCAGGTCATCAAATGCATTTCGCTCAATTAGCCCTACTTGAGAGTTCATGATCCATAATTTTTTGAGTGAAGACAGTCCTCTGAATGAACCTGGTTTAATCTCAGGAAAGAGGTTCTCAGAGATTTCCAGCTCCTCCAGCCCAACCAGAGGCGTCAGGTTGGGCATCTCCCCTCTAATGTTGCACATCCCCAGGTTGAGGTACTTGAGGTTGACCAGACCTTCAAAGGCCCCATCTGAGATGTACTCCAGTTTCCTCAGTTCACCCAGATCCAATCTCATTAGGGATGGCACTCGGTTAAATGCATATGATGGGATGCTTTCAATGGGGTTATTTCTCAGCCACAGCTCTCGCAGCTTGGACAGATACTCAAATGCCCCACTTGGCACCACTGTTAACCGGTTATCAAATAGTTCCAGTGTATTGAGATTGGTCAGTCCACTGAAGGCACCCACTTCAATCTGTCTAATGGCGTTGCGGCCCAGCTGCAGTACCTCCAAGTGATGGAGGTTGCGGAAAGAGTCGGCCTGCACAGCCTCGATGGCGTTCTCCATCAGGTTTAGGTGCCGGGTGTTGCTGGGTATACCTGGTGGCACGCGATTGAGCCCACGCCTGGTGCACACCACCTTGCTGAGCTGGTTGTTGCAGGAGCAATCAGTCGGGCAGCCCTGGGGCCCTGCCGCGGCCGCCACCTCCACGCACACTTGAACCATGAGGAACAGGACACAGAGCAGGGCGGCTTTCCTGGCTCGACGCACAGCTACCCGCCCCAGGAGACTCATGATGTGGCACATTCATAATTCAGCATCGTCTGGGGGGGGGGGTTGTGGGGGTGATGATGGTGGTTGGGGAGAAGGGGGGTAGTAAGCGGGGGGGAAGGGGAGGGGTTCACCTCTGACTAATGAAGCCCTACCCTGGGTTAAACAACACTCTAGATTGTTTTTCCATTTACTGAACTGGAGGCTAAACGTTCAGTGACAAGTACTCTGAGTAAAAAAGGAGAAGTATAAAGCCAAGGAATAGTGAATGAAATAAAACGAGGGAATATATTTTATGTATAAAAAAGGGTTGGAAAGGCTCAACACCTACCTCAAAGGTTTTACACGTCCAATTTTTGCAATCACAAAATAGATTTTTTCCCTCAAATTCCTATATTCCCACGATAAGCAATGCCTTCTCTTTTTTCATTTGTCAGAAAACAAGAGATGAATGCCAAAATGGCCCCTAATAAATCCACAGAGGAGCATCCGAGGAGACGTGTAGCAGCTCTGCAGGGCCTCAGAGCTTTAGGCAAAAGTACCAATCCAGTTTGGCTCCTATAGAAGCGCTCGCTCTCACACTATCCACAGATGCTTGTCCTTGGATACCTCCGCTTGATGCTGCTACTAAATGCCCATGTCTCCATAGAGGACCGCTCACACATGCTAAACCAGAGTAGGGGGAGGAAAAAAAGGGAGGGGTAGTTAGAGGGGGGAAGAGAGAGGAATAAGAATGAGAAATCCAGTCTTTTCAAATGTTCTTCTATTCTTTTGTTTAAAGAATAATAAAAGTACCCCTCCGGTGTTTCCACTCACTTTACTTTGTCCGTCTCCCTCCCTCTCAGTACGTTTTGTCCGCTCGATTTGTCAGCACCTTGTCCGGCTGAAAAGACTGTGACACTGCGGTCATTAGCGCATTTCTTTTCTTAAGTAGCTCCGCGTTCCATCTCCGTGCACTCGCGCTTGCACGCGGCGAAGGCTGCAGGGTTCTTTCTACACGCTTCCCAATAATCCTTCAATTTTTCTTTCAAAAGAAGTTGACGACGAGAGTCCAGGGAAGGTGTAAAGGGGGGTACCGGTGCAGAGGCAGCTCCGTAAGAAGGCTCGTTCACTGTAGAGAGACCGCTCTCTCTCTGCCTCGTTCTCCTTCGCTCTCTCCTGCTTTCGAGCGCTCGCTCTCTCCCTGGAATGAGAGAAAAAAGAGAGAGCGTTTCTCCCCCCTCTCTGTGACGTTGTGTCGATCAGAGAAGTATCCGTATAGCGCTGCAGTGCCCTGAGCTCAGTGCAGAGTTGGAGCTCTCAGCTTTGTCAGCGGCACAGCTGTCCGGCTTGAGCTGGTGGACGAGCGCTGAGGCTAGGGAAAAGTGGCTCCCCATGGCAACATCTTCCCTCGCTCCCTCCTTTCTGTCCTTTTTATTTTTAACCTCTCTGGCCCCGGGTTAGTCCACCTTCCCGCCGTTGTGTACCGATGTTTTTTGCTATATTCTGTGGTGCAGTAGCAGGCACCCGGGACGCAGGCTTACATGCCTGCTCTTCTTTTTGTCCTTCAATGAAAACGTGAATGTACTGCTGACGCATCACACTCCAAGCAGTGCATTGGTTTGATGCATTGGTTTTAGTACGTTAGCTCATCCGTGTCCGCCCCCTCCTCTCTCTCTCTCTCTCTCTCTCTCCTCTCCCGCTCATGCTCTCTCTTTCTCGCTTTTTCTTTCTCTCTCGCCCTCCTCTCTCTGTCTTTTCCCCTCTCTCTTCAAGGTTCTGGTATTTTGTAGATCTGTTTAGAGTTGTCTGCAGTCTGTAAGTTGAACCGCTGCGATTTGCACCCGGTTGCTTCTGTTTCTCAGATAAACACCATCCGATTGATGAATGATTTTACTTTGTCCTCCACATTCCCAGCTGGGACCCCCTCCCCTCGAGTTGATGTGATGAGGTGGAGTGATTTGTGTGGTCTGACCCAACACTTGGTCAGTGAGACCTCTCTGTTGACTGAACCTCGTGTGAGCGCGTGCCGATACTGTTTGACCGGTGTGCTTAGTCCACAGGGAATCATGGGAGGGGTACTGGACAGCACAGCGTGTGTGCTGCCAAAGGCTATTGCTCTCTTCAGATGGATTAAGCCTCCTCTGGATGCGGTAGAGGGAGTCTCTGTACTGTGCAAAGCTGGGCCTGTGGTGTGAGGACACTTTCTCACTTTCTCTCTTTCTCTCTCTCTCTCTTTTATCCTCCCTTCCAAGATTAAAATATCTCCCCTGTCATGCAGTGGGAGCTAAGATGGTCCCTGCTCGAAGAGAATAGGGCTCACCATTTTAAACCATTTCTTCTACAAACAGAGCTGCTAAGCAGTGCTCTTTTAAAGCATGGCGCTGTAATCACTCTCTCAAACCTTGGGCATGTTGGCTTTCGCCCAGTGTTAGCCAGCAGGTGAAAGGTACTTTAAAGAGGTGCTTGCATCTCACGCTTGTAACAGCAGATGTCATAGAATTGAACAGCAGTGCTAAACAGCACAGCACCCTGGGCAACCGATGGCTGGCTTTTTGACACGCCACTGTGTATGTGTGACCGTGAGAGTGTGATTGTGAATGTCTTTGTGAATGACACCCATAGCTTGTGGTAGCAAAGTAGGACACATTTAGGGATTTGTGACCCGGTTGCATAAAGCGTCAAGTGTCTGGAGACATTATTTAAATGCATATGTACATGTGACCCATGGGCTAACCCTCTAGTGAATTATGACCTTTGTGTGCTTGAGTGTGTAATATATATTTTTTTGTGTCCATGGACTACAAACCTCTGAGTGTGTGTGACTGCGGGTGGCCATTGGCAGGCCTCCACCATCATTTGGGCCATTCCACTCTCTCGCTGTGACGCTGACCCAGAACACCATGCGTGTAGTGGGGACACCCAACCCCCACCCCTTCAAACCCCAGGCCTTCTGGAATGATCCTATGTTGGCGGAGAGGGCCCAGCTTGCCAGCTCAACCCGCCTCAGGCTGAAGGACGCAGGGAGAGGTCTGCTCTGTATCGGCACCAGCGACCCAGTTTGGCGGGTTGGGTCTTGTCAGTAAGTGGGCAAGCGAGGGCAGGATGGCCGCCTAAGGGTTTGCCAGTCTATCTGGGATATAGGGTCTGCTGCATGTAGGTCAGCCTGCTTCCCTCGTCCAATTCACTGGAGAGGGCCAATACCATCCCAGCGATATTTCCGCTTACTGTACAGTAGTCTTTCAGAGCATATGTATAGAAGTTAGGAAAAGGTGGCAAACTTTTTACATATATAATTTATTAATAATGTGGCATTCCGCTACATTTAACCCACAATTTAAAAATGAATAAAGCTGAACAGAAAAGTATGACCTGATTTCATTGGTTGATTTCCATAAATCAGGCAGTGCCCTAGAGACACACTTGAATGTAACATGTAGTTTAAGCACCCAATATCTCCATAGGAAGTGGGTACTCTGAAACACATGCTTTATCCAGCCTTGTTGACCAGACCTTTAGATTTTTTCATTATTTCTCTCATGCTCTGAATCAATCATCCTAAGGTCATTTCAGCTAACACTTGTGACCTTGAGTGGGGAGTGGTGACCAGACACTTACTTTCAATTTCATTTCAATTTCCAGGAATTAATTCTAAAAGAGATTACAGCTGC
This sequence comes from Poropuntius huangchuchieni, assembly GCA_004124795.1. NCBI lineage: Eukaryota > Metazoa > Chordata > Actinopteri > Cypriniformes > Cyprinidae > Poropuntius > Poropuntius huangchuchieni. Next base: position 14,990 of record SCHK01220508.1, read on the forward strand.
CACAGTAACCTGAGCTCTCTCTCCGCTATCATTCACATCATATTGTCCAACTGTGAACAGCTGTTAGAAAACACATGCAACAAGATTTAGAGGTTTTGTATCATTTCACTGTGTTATCATCTCGTCTTTCCCCGTGTTTTATCCTCTCATCATCATTTTATATCTGTTCTAGTTTTCTGTTCTCTGCTCCAGGCCTCTATTTCCTTTCCACAATCCCCCCACTCTGTTTTAACTGTCTGTAATATAATATTTGAGGGCCAGTGGATGGTTAATGATATTTGTCTTGGTTGTTTTTCCCTGTGATGGATTGGCTGAGCTCAAGACAATCCACTCCGAAGGGATGGAGAGAGTGTCATCCCTTCTGCCTCCTGCTCCAGCACTCTTGTAATGGCTATTGTTTGCAAACTAATGACCTTCATTAAACCTCTCTATGTCTATTAGAATGTTCCAGCCCAGATTAAAAGCTTATGCAGTTATTTTAAAGGGATAGTTCACACAAAAAGCAAAAGTCTATTCATTTACTCACTCTATTGTTGTTCCAAACCTATGTGACGTTATTCCAAAGAGTAAAAAAGGATAAACTTGAAGACTGTGCTGATCACGAAATCACAAGGTTGGACTGAAGCATTCAAACTTCAAAAAAGAAGGCAATAGCACCACAAAAAAAAAAAAAAAAAGGTCCATATGACTTGTGCGCTACTGATCTTCTGGAAAACATGCAGCAGCATTGTGTGATAAACACAGCTTTCCTTTTTGCATAAAAATTTGATTTGTCAACGATTAACGATTTTTTTTAATATTTAATTTTTCACAAAACCAGTTTGAATGTTTTGTTCATGAATCTTTGATCCAGTTCTCAAGTTCTGACCTAATCCAGTAGCATCGGTTATGTTTTAAAAGCAGCAAGCACGCATTGGGCAGACACCCTGTTTTTAATGAATATTCATCACTTTTCCCCTAGCAGTTTTCTTGGGAAATTTCATCTGTCATTAATAACAGCGTTGTTCCAGCACGCACTATGAGCGATCACTTTCATTGTTTGAGTTTCAGAATAGCGTCTTGTTTAGCTCCATACTTATCTTAACTGACAGCTGACGTACTTCTGTGAGAACATGGAAGGTGCCACATGTCAAAATGACTGACTCGCTTCTTTTAATGAGATATATGGAGCCGAGTTCAATTTTTTTTTTTTTTTTTGTTCTCTGGTGGTTCTTGAGGCCTGATATAGAGTATTCATTAGCAGCGGAGGATGAGAACCCTGAGTCCTTATTTAACTGCATATTAAATGGCCCTTTTTAACGTAACGTACACACTGAAATGGAGCATTCACTCAAGGGTAAAACGATGTCATTATTGAGTGCCAAACTGTTTTTCCTCAAAAAAACAATATGCGGCGTAGATAAAGAACATTTAAGGGCACTTGCACACTAGACTGAACGATTGATGGATGGGAATGAATAAAATGCGCTTTGAAGACTGGACTGGAAATTAAGCAGGAATACAGCAAATTGAATTTCCAAAAGTGCAATTGGGCTCAGCTCATTGGGTCCAATTTCACCAAATTTTCATTGAATAACATATTAGCTACTTTTGAATGTAAAAAAAAAAAAAAGAATATTTTCTTAATATTTTTCTACACCCTTCCATCCTCAATTCAGTGGGTTTGCGGTAACAAACTGTTGTGTGTGGGCACACTTAGGTGGCTGCGCTTTTCATTTTTAAAGTCATAACCAACTTAGAGTGAGCATATGCTACGGAACCATAACAGCCTTGCAAATGTGTGATTAAAGTAATTATGTTGATTTGCACCATAGTTTGGTTGTACAAACGGTATGACAAAGTTCAGAACTGAATCTTTTCAGGAATATGTTAAAAGATCATTTTAAAATAATTCTCAAATAAGGCAAGGCTTAGCAGCATTATGATTGGCCTGGCTTGCTTAGCATTCTAGAACACTCAGAGCTCATTTCCACTGAACTGTCATGCCACCCAGCATCTGTAAAAGCCTCTTTCTGAGTCTGTGTGGGACTCTGTGAAATAATGGCTATGTTTTACTGAAGGGCTTTGGAGCTCTGACTAAACAGTTAGAGGATGAAGCAAGGGCTTCTTTCTGCCCCTGCAATCTCACAATCAGGCAATCCCATCCATCTCCTCTCAATTTGAATCCCATCGTGCAAATAAATCCCACCCAGGCAGACTTCAGCTCTAGAAACACCCAACTGAGATTGGTGTTCTTGCTGCAATATTACTCCTGGCTGACCATAAAAGATGTAAAATATTATTGTATTTCATGATGATATTTTATATTGCATAATATTTAGCTGGACAGCATACGATGTGTGTGTGTGAATGTGTATGCATATGTTTGTCTTTTTTTTTTTGTATATGTTAAGTTATATAGTACAAGTTTAATTACACTAAATATTCACTTACATAGTGTTTTTTAACCACATCTGCTGGAAAAACATTGGTAAGCATTGCAAAACCTTTACTGGCAATACATTAAATTTCATAATTTTTAAACCCATTCTAACAACCTCATCTATGCTAGCCAGCTAGATAGCGTTACCTTGGTGACAAGTTTAAATGAGCAGAATTCACAATAGTGTTCAACACAGAAAACATTCAGCCAAAGGAAAAACAGAATTGAGTCACAGTACATTCCTGACTTGATTGGGCATAAGACAAATATGTAGATTTACTGCTTACAGAAGTTTATTGCTGTCGCATTTAACTGGCATTGGATCAAGTTTATCAAATCAGTCTGATGTGCTCATCTTACCTTTTATGCCAAATGTCCAATATTATTCTTACCTTATCATGCACAATACCTACAGATTGTGGTTATATTTTACTCTCGTTCCTCATCTTCCAAGAAATGCTCATACGAGTTCACCAAAAGGCCATCTCGGCGGCATCAGATATCACCCATGACTGCTGCTAGAAGCTCAGAGGCTCCAAGGAACGAGATTTTGGTGTAATATTTCACAGGGGCTTTATATTGGGGTACATAATGGAGCCTAATATATTCCAATGGCACCATTAAGCTGTAGAGTTACAGGAAGATTGAGGTCTGTTAGATTTAAACGAACAATATGCCCACAGCCTTTTCTAGACGTGAAGGGGAGAGAGAAAGGTGCACAGGCCTACAGGCAGAGGTAATAAGAGTCTGGTAATCTAATGCATAGAAAATTATATCCGCTCAGAAAAGGCAAATCAAGGTGAGTTTTTACAGTGTTGGGAAATATGGATGCTCTATAGAAAGACTCACTGTGCCATGCTAGATTTGTGCTTATATCCCGCAGTCAAAGTTTCCTTCACACTTAGTGGCGTCCCTTATATTAGCATTCGAATTTCTGATGTATAGACGTCTGTCTGCCTAGAATGTGAAGTGTAAATTATGTTTTTACCTAGAGTGTCCATTTTTCTGTCACTCAAGGTAAGTGTGTCTAATCTTGTGTGCACCGGTACAGAAATATGCTAATGTTCGGTTTAGATGATGTCTGTCCAATGCGGTTTCAAACACACAGCTGCACAATCGTTAAAGTGGGGGGCCGGTGGGTTGTGGAGAAAGCTAAAGGGGTCCTAGGGAATATGATGGAAAGCTCTAGAATAAATCCCCTTAAACTGTGGGTTGTGACCTTTCTTAAATGTGTTTTGTGTTGCGGTGCAGTATGGGATTTCCCTGAGGTGACTGCCTGCTGTATGCAGGGAACACATTCAAAGCCCAGCTCAATAAAACAGCGGCCACTTCTCACTCTGGCGAGAGTTGAGCCATGTTCTCAAAACCTTCTGACAATGAGGACACAGAGAGTGAGCGATTGATGACATGGTGCGAAGGGAAAAAATAGTGGGGGGGGGGGGGGTTAAATACGACTGATGCCCCTTCTGTTTTTCATTTGAAGCCTTGCTAATGCAAGCAG
>SCHK01220745.1:5512-15531 GCA_004124795.1 Poropuntius huangchuchieni
ATGACTCGCATGGACACTTGTATAGTGATTTTGCATCCTTTTTCAATCTTAAAAGCCCCATTATTCATTCGCTTTCATTGTATAACTCATCTTGTGTTGAGAAAGGAAGTCGTATGGGATTTGAACAGTGAGGTTGAGTAAATGACAAACTTTCAATTTTAGATGAACTATTCCTTTAATTAAGAGCCGCGAACATGACTAACAGACATAAATTGCTAGGTTTGGCTAATGTCATTCCCATATGTGCTGGCAGGGACACAATGTGTTATAATTTAGATTAAGTTATTGCATAAACATATAGATGTGGGACTAATACAGCAGGGCCATTATAAACAGCCATTCCTTACGCAACAATAATATTATGCAAGAATCAAAATGGAAACAAGTGCAAGTAAATCTGTTGAACATATAAAGCACATTCCAAATGACAGAAAATCGGTCAAAAAAGGCCAATAACTTTCTCTTTTTCACACTTTGGGGCACCATGAAAATTATAAGCTTTTGCCCAAGTTCATTCACTGTGAAATAACGGCGCACACGCTGGTCAATTAATAGCCCATTTGGCTCCATATAACCCTTAGGAGAGCAATGAAAGTGTGTCTTTAAATCTATGTACGTGTTGATATTATTTCATATCAAGCCCCTTCCTCTCTGGGCCGTGCAGAAATCCGCCAAGCCAAACGTTAATGAGTTCCACCTGCAATGCTATACGAACATTCGGTGCACATTGGCGCTTGGTTAAATGAACAAAGTGTTGCATATGACCTTCAGAGTGTCTTCTGGAATGCCAGCAAGTGTTCACCCAAGGGTCTCCTCTGCATGTGATGGGGATTTCTCTCCATAAGCAGATCTGACGATTAATTCAACAAACTGTATACATGCAGTTACATATATCTGAACTGGATTAAGAAACCGTTCAGTAAGGGCTTTTATGCAAGTTGAGTAAAGAACCGATTAGCCCTTCTCAGCCTCTCCTTTTAGACGACTGCCAGCTAGATATCTAGATCCCTGAAAAAAAATCACAATAAGTGGACGGCAGTCAGCGGTGTCACCGCTGTTGATTTGGCAGCCTTTCCCATGATGCTTTCCCTCAGCTTCGTATGAGCTGGTGCTGAAAGACAGACTGTTTATTGCCCTCGTTGAAGGGAGGTTAAGTTACAGCTAAGGCCGTTTCATTAGCATTAAATCACAGTGCAAACCATCCACCCCCAGCGGGACAGTGCTGCTCCCTTAGCCCCCAAGCTGGTATTCCATTGGTCTGGAGGGGGGCGGGCTGTTCAGATTGAGTGAATGCTTGAGATCCTTGGCTGTGGTCCTTCAGGGTCTTTTTTGCATTCAGCAAGACTTAGGCTCTTAATTGTGTGACTAAACCAATTGTTCTCTTAATTGACGCCACTTAACCTCTTCAACAGGCTCCCCTCAGGTGTGCCACAGGTGACTACCCTGAGTCCCATGCAGAACCTGATGGATAACAACTCTGTGGATTATGCTGTGAGATGATGTTATTCCCTGAGACTGTACAATAATGAGCTTGGTTCATCCAATCAGACTGGTTGGTTTTGAGTGAGGTCTGTAATTATTAACAGGATTAACACACTACACCTATAGTATAGTATTGTAGAGTTTAACCAAAAATGAATGAAAAATTGTCACCTTTTGCTCACCACCGTGTCATTCCAAACATGTTTGACTTATTCTGTGGAGTACAAAAGAGCATATTTGTGTATTTTTCAGCTTTCTTGGGCATACAATGGAAGTCAATGGGGACCAGTGTTGTTTTGGACAAAAACAGTTCTGGAAAACATCTGCTTTTATGTTCTACTGAAGAAAGTCATACTGTTTTGGAATAACATGAGGGTGAGTAAATGATGTCAGAATTTTCATTTTGGCTGTCCCTTTAACACTTAAGAAGTACATAAAAATAAGTAAGTAACATTCAGTTAAAGTTTTTGTGGTTTTATTTTTTTTTACCTAGAAATGATATAAGGCCTCATCTTACTGGCTGTTGCCATAATAGGCCATAACATGAATTGGCTGCTCGTAAATATGAGTATTTGCATATGAACCTGCACACAGGGAAATGACCCTGTGAAATAGCAGAGGTAAAATTCCCTCCTCAGGATTTATGACTGCGCGGGGTATAGCCAATACTTTTATTGTGGTCTTGCGCCAGATATGGTCAATTGTACACGAATGCCAGGAGCATTGGAGACTACGGGGTTGTGAGGGGAAATGTGGATGTGAAATTTCCATTTCTTTTTTTTTTAACCCTCTGAAGTCGTATTTTATAGTTGACAAATCTTCACTCGGTTTCTGTTAGTTTCCATCATTTAATGTCACAAAGAGTGCGGCCGAGTGGCTTTGAAGAGCTTGTTCCCTTTAAATCCTCGAGCACCTGTGAAACCGCTTCTTTCGCAGAGTGGCATTTCAACATTAATTCCTCATTTTGATGAATTCACAGGCCCTGAGTGTGCTACAGGGTGGAGGAGCTCAAGTAAGAATGTTCCAGAAAGAAACACCCTCCGATGGAACAGAAAAAAAAGGCTAGCTAGCTCTGGCCAAGGTTTGTTTTCACCTGAAGCAGCCATTTGTCTTGGCGTTTGCCCAGCGCTAAACCACTGTGTATGTTTCTACGGTCTCGGCGGACCTGAGTGTGCACCACAACCACTTAATGTGGTAGGGGAACCGAAGATCTCCGTAATAATCTTGAAATTGTGAAACCACACCGTTTCCTCGCACCGAAGCTAACATGAGAAAAGCACATTTCCCTTTAAACGCTAGCCATCCAATACTGTCAGGAGAATGCCAGCTCATCAGCCAAACTTGCAGCTAATCACACAGGGGCATAAAGAGGTACTTGACCTCATTGAGTTTGCAAGGCTTCCAAGACACTCGGAAAAGTACAGAGCTTTAGATGAGAACATCTCAGATTTGGGCCACTTAGCACTTAAATGCAGCGGTGACTGTCGCAAGGATGAAGCCCTGAGGGCTGGACCTGATCTCCATGTGGATCTGATAAAATCGAGTGTGAGTTTGAGAGCTAATCCCTGGCCTTGTCGCTCACCTGCATAGCAACGGGGCTGAAGAGGCTGACGCATTCCTCGCGCCTCGTTTAAGAGAACAGGATGGAGCGGGATTAAGAGCTACTTTTGAGACAAGCCGTCACACAACCACAGAACATATAAAACACTGTCCAAAAAATATGAAGCGTGGTCCTCGGGAGCTTCTTCGGGTTAGAAAGCTCTCCTGAGAACTTCCTGGAACATAACTTGGGATTAGACTTATGTCGCTGACCTAAAGAAGGATCTGATAATTTATGGGAGGGATTTAACTCTGAGGCCACGGTTGCACAACAAGGCAGTCACTTGCAGGAACCTTCTGTGTTGATACACTCTGATTAACTGTAAGTGGAAGCAAGGTCCAAATGTTATCACAACCATATGGAGTATAGGTTATGAATATTACGATTTAGTGTCAACATTACCTTGAGAAACCAACCTTGTCCTTGGTTCACTGCTGTAGTGGATAATTGCACATTCAGTCCAACTTTCGGCAAGTCTGAGGAGCTTTTTGTTATTGCACAAGTATAAAATTCAACATTTCCTGTAGTAGTTCCTGATGAGCCCTGGCTGTCTGTGTGTGTGTATATGTACGTGTGCAACAAAATATACAGTGGGCAATTCAGTTCTCTTAAAAGACCCTTTGAAGACATAACAAACAGTAAATTGTCTGTACTAAAACAAAACATTTAAAGCACGTGCCGATATGGACTTTGCTATGCTTTTTAAGCCCTACTGTATATGGGTGTTGTCCCAGGAGTTATGCATTATTGAAAAAGAAACATTTCTGTGTTAGAAATTTGTCAAATTAAAATGGCCTTTTTTTAATGGCCTAGTATTTCTACTCCTTAACCAGTTTTACAAATTTTGCCATGCATTTTAAATTTTACTAATCTCAATTATGTAGGACATTTTTAGAAAAATGTGTTGGTTTGTGGTATTGATAACCAAGAAGGCAAAAGATTGTGCTTCAGATAAAATATTAGAAGTTTTCTTCACATATCACAAAGAAAAATCAATGTAAATATCACTTGTTAATACTTTCATTTTGTATAATTTAACCCAGTCAAACTCTGATTTTGTCAAATTATGCAAAAAGTATAAAAACATGATTCAATTGTGTATTTAAGTTCAATTCTATGAAATCAGCTTTACAAAGCAAACTGCCATTTTTGTTTAAAATATAATTTCCACAAGAGTCGTTTACATTACACAATGACACAGGTGAAATGATCATTTATGTTTTAAAAACAAATGACAAAATGACAGCTGAACATTGTTAGCAGACAAATTCAACTAATGAATGTGTGAACAGTGTTTTAAGTGAGTTTCTTCAATCCCACAGGGCCGAAAGTGCCCATAGTTGAAGAAACACCAATATAAATCTTTTCTCTTTGATTGCAGAAGGTTTTCTTAAGAGCGTCTGCAGCTCAGAACATGTATGCGGATTACATACAGCCCAGCAACATATGTGAGGCGAGCAGGGTGGAGCTGGACCCTGGGCTGCTGATCGTGACTGGTTGGTGGGGAGAGAGGCCCCGGCAAGGTGGGTCCCAGGCCTGCAGCGAGGTCCTGGGGAGTCATTTCAAATGTTGTCCATGACATAGCACTGGGCTGATGTGTGTGTGCTCCCCTTTTCTACTCACCCCTCCTGTCTCACCTCTGCTGCACTGGAAGTGGCGGAGTTTTGACAGCTGTGTTTGGATCACTCCGATGGCGGTCTGGGGGAAAAGGGCGTGTGCGAGCTTGATATCAGGTGTATGTGAATTTCTTTATGTTAGACCGGTGATATAGGCAGGGTGGAGATGTGGAGCGTATGCATGCTCATTTGCTGACATATGGCCTTGAAGTTACAGTACTGCACGTTGCCCTCATCAGCAAGGCCGAAGCTTTGGGAATAAACCTGGAATGTGGGCTAAGTGGGGGCTGGCGGGCGGCTCAGCCCTTCTGGGTTGCGGGGAGCACGGCCTGGCCGGCCACATGAGTCTCAGCTGATCCCGGTGTTAACCACAACTCTGGTGGTATCAAGGCTGGAGGGGGGGTGTTCTTTAGCAATGCCGTAAAATACAATTTTGGGTTCCCCAAAGAACTTTTCAGTGACCACTTATTATACTTTTCTGAGTCTGAACAACGCTTTAAAAATCGAAAGAACATTTCCCAAGTTTTCATGGATGTTGAAGGTTCTCATTTTTAAGAGTGCACAGTTGTCTTCGGATTTCCGTATTGGAGGTATAAATCCAGAAGTATCCAAAAGTATTTAATCTTAAAGTAAAATCTGTGTAAAATGCATAACTGCACTTAAATTGACGTCAGCCAGATGTCGGTTAAAGTGCAGAAAGTAGCAGTGGGCCAATAAACTTGCTTATATCCAGGTCAACACAACTAAAATGAGTTGAGTTGGATTTCTGCAAGCACCAGAACTGCTTTTTCTATGAGCTGCACATGATGCATCATTGGTGTAATTGCTTTATTGTTTTTCTTGGCAAGGGACGTGCTCTTTCACAGCTGTGAAGTTGAATAGACTAATTAAGTCGGACGAGTTCAGCGAGGAGCAAGGTGAATCACTCTTACTGCACGCCTGGCACCTGCGTACCAAACAAGCCGTGTTCCTGCAGTGTTACCGTAACAATATTGCAAGTTTTTCCCCATTGCACAGCACAGATGACCTCACACAAAGCTGTAAAACCTTCACACCTTTGTAAGCGCTTTATTGCAGGCACCTTGACTCTAGTTTACCGACCAAACACTGCTGCTTATCAGCAAGGCTTACACAGGAAAGACGAGCAGGAAACAATTCTGCCTTACCAACAGGAATGCTGTCACATACCTTCTTTTTTGGTAGCATACGTGCCGACTGGCTAATAATTACTCTGACCTTAGCATCATTACAGAAGATTAGCTTAATTAGAAGGATGTGTGCTTTTCCATCATTTGGCCAACCTAATAAAAAAGGTGTGTCCGTTTGTGTTCTGTTGTTGGTTTTAGATGTGTCCTCTGGGAAGGAAAGTGAATCAACGCTAAAGCTACTTTGTTTCTTTTTTCCTGCTGTTTTTCAGGATGGTCATAACCTTAGGTGGTTACACTCTCGTGGTAGAATCAGGAAGCAGTTCCCTTTTTTCCCCCATTTTGCCCAAGAAGCTCATAAAAACACAGGACATCCTGTGGACTTTTAATGACACTGTGCACATTGTAATGAAATGAGTCAAATAAACACTCCCGGTCATGTCAACCAATAAACAAGCATGACCTGGGGAATGGGTGTTTTTATATATCTTTATCATTCATCCCATTATACCGAAGGTTATTAAATGGCCCACCTGGTGATATTTTCCAAGCATGCTAAATACTTGGTTTGGGTTTGAATCATCTTACTGGTTCACTTTATCATCAACGCCAACTGCTTTAGTCTGCATCTCTGTGGCTGTGCTTTTGTTGTCAGTGGGGTTGGCCTATCGGTAACACTTGATCCAGGAAGACTCTGGTGTTGCCACGCCACCAGGTGGCTAATCTGTATTATTGCTCTTTTGCATGATTTACTGTTACATATTTTAGTGTGGAATTTAAACACAACAGATGGTGCAAAAACATCCGAAAATGACCACAACTTATAAAATCTCTGAAGAAAAACATTTGACCACATCAGAAGAATTGTACTTATTTGTGATTCCCACAGACTTTTTTTGATCACCAAACAAAAGCAGTGTAAAAATAAGGCAGTGGCTTTAATTTTTCCTTTCATGGTTATGTTTCTGAGTATAGTGCTCATGTTTTGCCCGCTGGAATATTTATAGTGCAGTTCAACTGAATTATGCCGGACAATCCAGTGGCATTAAGAGCTGCTGCTGTGCCAAGATAAGAAACTGACAGGACAGATAAACGTGTTTTGATCTTGTATTTCAATTTCCTCAAATCGTTTTCACAGATACAGTTGTTGTTAGTAATTGTTCACAGAATGGGAATGCAGCATATATGAGGTTTTTGATTTCTAACTTAAGCCTTGAACATGCATTAATATCACATGCAATGAGATAACTTCACTTGGTAGCAGACTTTGATAATGATTTGTGGTCATAATGGCTTTGATAAGAGCATCGTAGTGATAACTAAGATGACTGATAAATAATCATATCATATCTTTCGTGCTCTGAACACATGCTCAAAATCCAACAATACATTTCCAACAGGCCGAAATTACATTAACCCTTTAATAGTGTGTGTGCATGTGTTTTAATAGATCAAATCAAGTATGTAGCAACATAAGTTTGACATATCATTTATTATTATTTTTTTAAATCTACATATCTGTATATATATATATGATATTTTATGTAAATAAATCACATTAATGTCTGGAATTTTTACAGATTTATTTATTCATTCATTCATTTCTGGATGGATGGAAGGAAGGCACATTTTATTATAAATTTGTCTGTTTTGGCATTTTGTTATACTAATGTGTTTTGTTAGTGATCATTACAACATATGAGTCAGTGTGACTTTACCCAAATACAGATTGTTTACATCACATATTTTCATTAGTTAAATGAGAGAAGCTTTTTATTTCAGTATAAATTATAGAAAGCAGTGCAGAATTTTTAAAAATCCCATAATAAAAATACACAAACCAAGAAACCACAAACTACAAAGTGATATAATTTTTTTTCCTATAGGTGTTTTATTCCGTAAGTGCACAGAGAACCGCTAGCGCATCAACATGTGGCTGTAAACAAAACTGTCTGAGAGACATACGTCCTCGTTCATCTCTGAGTCGTGTAGTTGATGAAGTTCTTTCTGTTTTGAGAGCTTTGCATAACACCTGGGTCCATGCCAGCTTTTAGGCTGGCCAGTTGCTGCGATACACAGGTCATGCACTCTCTCTCCCTCCTGCAGCGGGGCTCTTCAAGACATGATTAACGGCTGTTCTTTTTCCCACTCTCTCATTCTTGTTCTCCTTCTCTCTTTTCCTGTTGGGATTCTTCCTCTTTAACCTAGCATTAAGTTTGTGGGCCGTGCAACAGCACATGTGTGTTCCAAGTTCCCAAAAGTAAACCGCTGGGGTTGATGAGAGAGGCGTACGGCTCGGGATGGCTGGGGTGTCGTTGGTGGGGTCCCGATCGGGGCTGTAAATTCAAGCGGGGAGGGCGAGATCCTGTAAGATGAAACCCCTCTCCCTCCGTGTATCAGCGACACAACTCGGCCCGAGACAAGAGAGAAGAAGCAGGCAGTAAATCCATTGGAGTTCACTGATAGCAGTGTTTGCACAGCCACCGCCGCCTCCTTTGATCAAATCGCCGGGGGAGTGGGGGTCGTGTGTCGCTGCCAAAGGTCAGCTATATATTACGCTCCTAAAAGTGATTACTGAAATTCTTAACTGAAACCATTCTGCTGCCAGGGTGTGCCAGAAGCCCCTGCAGCGGTGTCTGGCCCGCTCGGGGGCCTCTCTGCAGAGAAATGATCTGTGCTTGTGTTTCCTATCATAAGAGGAGGGCCCGAGAGAGCCCCACATGGAACCGTGCTATCCAATTGCAGCGGCGGTGGGTAAAAACCCGCAGTCGAGGCTTTAGAGTCAGGAAATATAAATGTGTAGCGCACTTCAAAGGGGGGAACGGCAAATTAAGCCAAGACAATAAGTGGCCTTGCATTCAAAACAGTATAAACAATGTCTGCTTTGTGTTTACTGCCCTCTTTCTCTCTTTCGCTGCATTGGACGCAGCAAGAAACCAGCTGATCCCTGCTACGCTGTAGGTATTGCTCAATGAAATGTTTTAGATGTGAGCAGATGACAGCTCGATTAGATTTGTTTAGGTTTTCCCTGCCACCTGTTCAAGTCAAGTCACCTTTATTTGTGTAGCGCTGCTTATTTCAAAGCAGCCTCACGGTAATAAACAGAAGATTCATCAAAATGAGGCCAAATCAAATTCTGCTGTAAAGACAATTTTGTCATTATTCGGCTTGAGTCAGTTCAGTGCACTTGATTTAAGTAATAGTTTACCCCAAAATAAAAATTTGCTGAAAACGTACTCGCTCTCAGGCCTCTTAATTGGAACTGATTTAGAGACATTTAGCATTGCATTACTTGCTCACCGATGGATCCTCCACAGTGAATGGGTGCCGTCAAAATTAGTTTAAACAGCTGATAAATACATTCAGTAATCCAAACAAGTATAGTCTATCAATTAACTTTGAACTAAAATGCTAGTTTTCTATTCATGAAATTGCTTTCTCCAGAGAAGTATAGTTGTCTTGCCTGAATCAGGGGAGAACTATGCACAGATCAATCTAAGTGAAAACCGTAGTCCAAGTTCTAAACTAAACTTTGACTTTTTCACTGGAGGGAAGCATTATTATGGATTGTGAACTGGTATTTTGGCCAGGAGCAAGAGTTCAAAGTTAAAACACCTTAATGATGGATTTGTTTCTTGCAAACACACAGTTTTTACGAGACATTAATTAATGGACTTGAGTCACGTGGATTAATTATGGACTATTGTGATGTTTTTATCAGCTGTTTGAACTCCCATTCTCACGGCACCCATTCACTGCAGAGGATCCGTTGGTGAGCAAGTAATGTAAGGTTACATTTCTCCAAATCTGTTCCAATGATGAAACAAACTCATCTGAATTTGAGTAAGTTTTCGGCATATCTTCTTTTTGGGCTGAACTGTTCATACTTCATCCAAAAATTAACTTTTTGTTCTGTAGAAGAATGCTTTAACGGTTTTTATCCATGCAATGAAAGTGAATGCAGTCGAAATCAAACCAGAAGCATTTGTTCCACAGAAAAAAAAAAAAAAAAAAAAAAAAAAAATAAATCAAAAAAAAAAAAAAAAAAAAAAAAAAAATATATATATATATATATATCAAATTTAATTTCAAGGTAATCGTATAGCCTACATGGGACATGTAAAGATGTGGAAAATCATTTTCTGAAGAACTGTTAGCAATGAGAAGACCCGACTT
>SCHK01220819.1:0-13233 GCA_004124795.1 Poropuntius huangchuchieni
AAAACATGCATTTTTATGAGAATTTCAAAATCAAGACAAATGATCTAAAGTAAAAATCTGCTAAAAAACATCATGTCAGTAGCTTGGTACTTGTTTTGAATAGCACTGTGTGATATGGTGACATTAAATATGATAGAGAGAAAGAGATTATCTCTAAAACCAAACAAACCTAATCCTTACACACACACAGACCTGTGAACAGGACGAGATGTCCTTAAAATTCTTCTCCAGGACCACAGATTTAGAGTCAGGGCTGATGAGATTCACTTCAAACCGTCCAACCTGAACAAAAGAGCCATTTGAAAGCATACTTTGCTTATTAAAAAAGAAGCAGCACAAACAAAAACAAAAAAATATCAAGCTAAATGTCCGATAACTGATAACTCAGCATACAGTGTTTTTGAGAGCAGTATTTGCATCAAAACAATTTTACTTATCATAAAGGTCGCAGAAGCCACAACTGATTTCTTAACCAAATGACCGTAGAGACACCTATCCTTGAAAAATGTTTAAAAGGAAAACGTGTGACTGCATGACTGTCATGCATGCTAATTAGCAAGATTTAGCGCTTCGCCTCTCAAAGAGAACACATTTGCATGCGTAGGCTCGTTTTAAAAGTTAAAGGGATAGTTCACCCCAAGAAAGAGCACTAAAACATTTTTGTGTTTCATAAAATGAAAGTCAGTGTGGTCCAAAGTTGTTTTGAACTCCATCAACCCTCTATGCACACACTGGCAATAGAATAGCCATTGGCTATTACATTTTTTGTTAACTATTTCTATTTTTTTGGCTATTTAAATTTAAAACGGCTCTTCCCATGCCCTGAAATGAGATTACACATTCTTTCCTGTCAAACACTTAAGGCAGAGTATTCTAGAACCTAGTGTGTATGCGACCTGAAGCAAGACACAACATGCAGTAAAAATATAAACTTATTCTTATCCTAACTGGTGAGTGAAATAGCCAATGGCTAAAGTCAAACATTATTCAGTAGCCTAGCAAGAAATTTAGAAAGGTGCATTTGTGAGCGATTAACTAGCAATGTAGAGGGTTGTCTATTAACTTTCACTGTATAAACAAAACACCACCTTCCTTGAATATTTTCACGGCTGAGATACTATAAAAATACTATAAAAGAGCCATTTAAAAACCCACCCAACTTTTTTTGAAGTTTGCTTTGGATATAAACTCTAAAATGAATTGACTTTCTTCGAAAGTGAAAAACAGTGTTATTAATAACTTTTGTATTTCGACATGAGTAAACTATGAAAGAATTTCCATTTTTGAGTCACCTGTCAAGGTTTATAAAACCACAGACTAAAAGTAAGCGTGTTTCTGCATGTAGTACCTGGAATAGCATTGTGCGATTCTTGTCAGCATCAGACGGCTGCACGTTATTGGGCGCGCTAGCGTGTCTCCTACGTGTCGATCCCTTGCCTGTCTCTATGGGCCTTTTCTGTAGGCCGCCCGCCAGGCTATTACATCGTGTACGAATCTCCTGCTGCTCCCCAAAACCTGAGTCCTCCAAGATACATTCAGGAAAGGCCCCTCGTAGGCTGCCCGTACTGGATGAGCTAGTCAGGTCCAGATTCCCATTGCCCACCTCAGACAGTTCTTCCTCATTTAGGTTGGACTCGGGTTCATCGACTTCACAAAGGGAAGAGCTTAGAGGGTCGTCACCCACAATGAACTCCACGGGGGCCTCGGAGGAGCTGCGCTGGCCATTGAGGAGCCGCAGACGCTTACGTTCAATCTCATGCTGGCGGAATTTGTCAATGCAGTCGTCGATCAGCGTGGAAGGGGCTTTCTTATGGTTGACTGTCACTTTTCCACAGTAAAGCACTTCGAATTTCTGGGAGTTGTAGAAAGACTCGTCACTCTCTTGCTTGGGCTTGCTTTCCTCCTGAAGAGCAGTCTTGGACACCTGTCTAATGCTGCTAATAACCTCAGGCACCTGGAGAACAGTTTAATAGATTAGATCAACAATAAAAATACTAAATCAACACACTGAAAGGCAAACAAGGACAAAACGTCCATAAAAAGGCTCAGTTGTAATGTTAAACTTTTGCAGCGAGACATGCAGGTTGCATAACTAACTAGCTTCAGCCCCTGAGGAACAATTTAGGAGTCGCTAATACAAAGGACAAAGCAGACTGGCAATCTCAGAAAAAAAAACAACTGAGGAACCTGAGCGTGCATTAAAGAAGCCAAATGGATATAAATCTATCAGACGGCCCTCCTCTCTGGTATCTGATACTACTGTCGATCAGTTAGGATGAAACCTGAAGCCAAGAAAAGAAGATCTCTGTTTTTGAATGCCTGAACATCAGTAGGAATCTTTTGAAACTGGGTGCAAGGGCATAGGTTTAGGGCATAGATTTAAACAGTGGTTGAGACTTTTTCAAATCAGTAACACTATACACACAAAATAATCTGTATAGTACTTCTTTCCAGGATCTAAAAAGCATGTTTCAAACACCTGAGAAGCAAAAAAAATCACAAAAAATGGATTAAGACTTTTTACAGGATAAATTGTAAGAGGTTTGTTGGTGTAATTCTTAAAAACACCTAAGACATTATCAAATATTTTAGATTTTACATAAGCACATCTTATTTTTTTAAAACTCAAGATTTAAGACAGTGGACACTGTTGTTACTTTAAGAGGATATTAACACTTTTTTTCAGAAAAGTGTCTTCAAGAATTTAAATTCAGCTTCATTTTTGTCTTCACGACAATATTGAGAAAACAGATATGAACATTCTTAAGAACACTGTGCATTTTCAAACACATTTCCTAAATTTACTCTTAAGTTGGGTGGGAGTTAAGAAGAATTTCATTTTTTAAAAATTAGTTTGTCAATCCATCCCATAAATCTTGCTAATGCACCATGTTTGGAAAACTTGAGATTCTAATTAGCTTTTTTGATGTGGCTACTCAATGAAAGGCACAGGACAATAAATAAATTGTGCTTTATAGCAGTTTGGGTTCAGAACTGAAGTAGCATTTAGATAATTCCCATAAAACAACCCGTGCACAGTCACGAGCTAGACAGAGTCCTTTGAAACACTTAAGTGAACTTTTTATGCTAAATAAAATACTTCATTTTACAAATTAAAACATGACATGAATTACATTCAGTAGCTTTATTAAATTTAGCTACAGCTGGGATCAATAGAATTATTGGCAGGGATTATTCAGGAGCCTCTTAACTTTGGTAGGGCCATGTCCTTACTGTCCATACTCAACTCTACATTCATATTTTTGGTATAAAAACTGGTGCAAATGTCAGATATACCTTAAAATATACTATGACAATGATCTCTTGTGCCTTTGCTTAGCTCAGAAATATTCTGCCACGTCTCTCCAGCTCAAGTGCATATAAGGTTATGGCAACATTAAATAAAACTGATTTATCAGCAAGACACGTCTTGTTGAGAGAATACAAAAAGGAGTCTAGTGACAGAATTGGGCCTGGTGCCAGCAAGACTGAAGGTGAAAAGAAATGAAGTTCCACAGTCTTCAAACAGACAGTAGGCCCGCTCAGACTAGACTGGAAGAGCGTGCTTGGCTGGCCTGATCTACATGACAACCACAAGCCTGGTTTAAGATTCAATTCTGAGACTCTGTAAACTGTAAATTCCTGTAGCTACATTAAAGAAAACAAACAGTAGAGAAAATGATGACTTCTTTAACAAGAATCTGTTAAAGCAAAAAAAGAAAGAAAAAAAAAAAGCAGTTTCAGTCATGATTCAGACAAAGGTGACATTTCCTTCAAAGTAAGACGCACAAGCTCTGAGACACATTAGCATGTTGCAAAGTGCACATACAGTGCAAAGCAGTAGTGTGAATCCAGTCAATATAAACAAATCTTCCAGGAACTAAAGCCTCGTAATGGCCACAGAGTGCTTGCTGCAGAAAAATACAAGGCGCCAAACCAAGGTCACATGGATTACTTGTTCAAGGCAGTAATAGAGAGTAAGCCAAACATAACTGCACACTGTGCAAACTGGTCTATATTTACAAAGATAAAGACAGGTATGGTTGTCAAATGTGCTGAAACCCATGAAAACTTTACATTAGAGGCAAAAATTTGCAAAGAACATTTGAAACATTACTTTCTCAAATAACCGGCATGGAACTACCGAAATTAATATAACTAATCTTTTTTATGGGTTCTCAGGCACAGCAAAAGCCTAACTCATTTCAGCACATAACTTGATATTTAAGATGTGGCTTGTTGAGAAGAAGTGTGCTGTTATTTTTTCAAAGCTATCAGACTTATAATTTTCACTTAGCTGACAATAAAAAAAGTGTGCAAAAGCATAGAGGGGACCTGAATTATAAATAGAACCAGAGACTTGAGGCCGGGAAAGTAATCATCCAGAAAACCATATAAACCACATTACAGTCCACTCAGAATGCCTTAGCAACTGTATAGCAACACCCTGGCAACCACTCAGAACAGGCCAGCGTTGTAGCAGCAAGTTCTGCATGTGCAGGCAGCACTTTTCTTTACTTTGCAATTGGTTTATTACAAGATCTTCACAAGGAGTCTGGAGTAAAAATGAAGACAACTAAGACCTTTGTGGTCCACTGCATGTCTCTCAGTAAATATGGCTTGGTTTAATGCAAACATTTCATAAAACCCCAAGGCTAACGTGTGGAAAATCACAGTGCAGCTGGGAGAAAGGGCTCCTTGAGATCAGGAGGAAAAGCAAACAATCATTCAAGCAATCGTCTCCTGCAATGGGCTGCCTGTGTAAGCAGCACAAAGGGTGTGGCTGCTTGTTTTCAACTGACAAATGACTTATTTCCCAGGAGCACTCAGAGATTTCTAAAAAGTCTCTAACTACCTAGTTTAACCAGCTTGAATAATCTGCTAAAAGCTGATTTTTTTATCTGATAGTGGAAAGGCAATGCAGTCTAGTGCTGTTTTTAGGACACAAGCCATTTGCAGGAAACTTCAATGACCTCACCAGAAATCAACGACAGTGTTTTAAACCCCTAAATGGTCTGAATTATTTAATTGCAAGATGACGCTAGAACCACATTTAGTCTAATGAATTATTTGCACTGAACCAAACATGCAAGGATGAAAGCAAGAGAGTGTGAATTACAAAAGCTGTAAAAACAAACATGGTTTATTATACGTTTCATTAGCGGTCCCTCCCCGTTCTCTCATTTGTGAATTTCCTGCATCCAATCCTTGTCATTGCCTTTGATGACAGAATATCAGACTTTGAAAAACCTAATTAATTTTCTTAGCAATATTTGCCTTTTTTAACCAACTGCTGTCGAGAGACTTTACTGAATGTAAGTTCACACACACACACACACACACACACACAAGCACACAGGTGTCCTAGCAGATTAAGCGCAGGTGTAGTTTATTACATTAACTATGAACAAGTTTTACTACTGTTTGACAATCAGAAAATGTCCAAATATGTTGTTATTGTTTTGAACAGCATTATATTTTTTCAGAATTTAAAACAAACAGCTGTTGTGAAGCATTCTGATGTTTACAGATAAATGCCACTTTGGTTTATATGATGTAACCTAATGCAATGGCATTCATACATTGTTAAGTGCAGATAATTGTTCAAACATTTTTGGGGCTACGGTGTATGGCTAAAGCTTTTTAAGACGTATGACACAGAGACTTGAAACCATCTGAGGAAAATTAAACCTCTTTGATTTATGCATCAAAGCTGTGGGATGAATTAATAGTTTAAACTGATTATTTTACATGTTCGCTTTTAACACAAAGAGCTGTGATAAAAAATTCCTGCTTTTCATTAAAAAATTGATGAAAATCAAATCCACTGATTAGTGTGTATGACCTTCTATTTCACAAGGTTATTACCATTTTTGCTTTTGAGAATTAAAGGATGTGCAAAACTTCATCAATGTGCTGCCGTGACCTTACTCCTCACGTTTAAAGAGTTGATAGAAATTTAATAAATGAATGCAAAAAGCACTGGAGGCTTCTCAGAAACTTACCAGTCAAGCCACATAAGATTGAAAACTGAGAAAAGAGCACAGAAAGATGGCTTATGTTTTAAGCAGGTTCACAATTTATTTATGAGGATTTTTTTTTAATGAATATTTGAAGGCAGGCTCAGTTATGGAACACTACAATGGTTATGATTCTGCACTTTCAGTCTTGCAGGGCCCAAGGTCAAGCTTCATTCAACCTCAACTGAATTACTTACTGTAAATCAGAGGTTCTTAAAATTCCTGATGACATGGACCTCAAATATAAAGCTCCCCATGCAATGGAACCCCTCAGTAAAATATAAAAGCAAATACATATTTTCATGTGAAAACACATGAAGAATTATTTTTCCACCACACTGGTAAAAACTGCTGTCAAAAGAAATCTTCTAAGATGGGCGGGTTTTTAGAAAGCACAAATGAACCTTTACGACCGCAAAAATATAAAATCTTACTATTTCTCTCAAATTTTTGTGAAACCCCGGCACCCCCTAGTTTGAAACGGTACCAAACACAATTCACACTAGTCTAAGACAAGGAAACTCATCCCTATACTGGATGTAGATTGGCATGCCAGGAGGAGTCATTCTAATTATTCTTACCAGGAAGGTATTCAGGACAGCTGGATAAAATAGGACACACTACTGTATTCTGAAACTCTGACTTGGAGGTCTAAGTGGGTTATATCCTGTACAACATTGATTTTGCTTCATACTTTGATGATCGCTCCAAACCGCAAAACAAACACCCCTATCTTTAAAAATGCATAAACAATGAACAAAATGCAACAGAGGGACCCCAGCCATTTTTTCTTGCCCACAGCATAAACAACACACTACCACATAATCACAGATAATGCTTTCCTTTCATTTCTATTAGTAAAAAGAGGTCAGGCATCTGTATGTACATAGTATATCATTATGAAAGGAAACATAACCTTACTTTGTTGCCCTTACACTGGGTGGGCTATTCCATGCTGAAGGTGGAGTTATAAATAAGGAACCAGTGGGTTCCCCCACAGCATTAAAAGTTGAACTATGTCACTCCGCAGGCATCTGGAAAGGATTGATCAGGCTGCATTAGGAGAAGGAGATATTTATATGGCGAAATGCCAGCCGAGTCAGTCTCTGAACACTGGACAGACCATAGTGCACGGTAGCACTTCGAAATGAGCCAGCAGCCATCTTAAGACGTGAGCTAAGACACATTCCTCATAGACCATCTAGCATGTGTTGCTATCCAGCCAGTTTTTCTTGCATAACCCATGACGGTGTTGTATGTTACCTCAAACTTTCCCTTCCTCACATTCACTTCTAAAAACTTTTACCTCTGAGATTGCACAACAATGGTACAAACAGGATTAATAACGTAGCAAGTGCAAAGAAAGGGATTACTTTTCAACTAAAATTCACAGAGCAACCAAAATATATGCTTGTAAATGTGTAATAAAATGCATAGCAAAACATTGCATATATATACACGTGTATATTTAAAACCACGTTTCAGTCAGACCAACAAAGTGCATTGAACAGGCGTCTCAAATATAGCTCAGCAGCAGACTAACATTAGGGTTACATTACAACTAATCTCTAATCAATACCATGAAACCGAGAACTCAGATGTAAGTGCAGTGCATCATGGTTGTTATTATTGTTTCAAGGCAGTATGACAGCTAGCAGGCAGAGGAGCGGGAGGGGGGATTTCAATATTCTAAGTGTGTATTGTCTAACTGATCTGATTAATCCTTCCTCTGCATGTGCCAGGAGAGATCTGACCCGTCTTTACATGATGCTCTGTAAATCTAATTCCTCTGGCGCATGGTGCCCTACATACTGGCATTTATCCAACTAACAAAGACTTGCCAATCATACAGCAGACTAAACGTCAGGGTGCATTGGCATTGTGAAAGTTCATTTTTATAAAATGTTATACAATTATTATAAAATTGCATCACAAAAATGGGGAGTTCAAAGGAATGAAGATTACTTTTTTTCTAATGTGTGTTATTATATAATATGTGTAATTATACACACACATATAAACAAGTATCATACGTCTATTTTTGTCAATGTACCATGTGACTGTCTAAAAATAATTGGACAAAACAATGATAGTAATTTGCTACTTGGTCATGGTGCAGGGTATAGATATGTCAATGATAGATAGATAGATAGATAGATAGAGTGTGAATTAAAAAATAAAAAAAACCGGAGTTTTTAATAAATATATTTAACAGATAAAACAGTTGAATGAGTGACCGTACATACCTGGTTTGGATCACATGCTTTGAACACATGGCATGCCATCTCAGACTCGGGGTTATCGGGTTGACTTCTGATAAGGTAGGCAAAATAAGACAAGTCGTGGCTATTGTGGATAAACCTGGAGATAAACTGTGCTTTGTGCTCGAATATGAACACGGACGGGTTGCTGCTGTTTGCTGGCACGCAGCGGATCAGAGGAGGCGAGAGATACAGCTGAACTTCTCTGGCCTGTGCGGGACCGGACTCGTTCTTCTCACTTTTCCTCCGGATCTCCGCCACCAGCCAGGGCAGCATGGGCAGCGTGGTCCGCCTGTCCAGAGACGACCAGCCCATGTACCAGAGCGCAAACCTTTTGTCTGCCTTTTGATTACTGTCATTATTCCCTTTGCCATCCTGTCCCTCCATCTCTCCAAGGGCTCCGGGACAAAGACTTTAGTTGCTTTATGCAACAACTCAGTGCCTTTATACCCTTAAATGCCTAAATACATACATGCACGGGTCAGTATTGTGTGAAAGCAACTGGAAACATCACGCACGCTTCAGTCAAAAGTGCGTAAGGATCATGTGTCCTGGAGAGCTTAAGTACAAAAATAATGGCTTTTAAAATGCAGCGATGATTTTAGATTTTATTCCAATGTCAGATTACGGTTTAAAGATAAAAACATCCATTCAAAGGTTCCGAGGGCTCGAATAATCCATCTATGAAGTTAGACGATTCGCGTGAGTTTATCAATACACAGCTGCTTGAAGGAGGCGCGTTTTATTCCTGCAGATTTCTCGAGTCCCAGCGCTTCGGATTGTGGACGCCGCAGCGGTCGGACAGACGCCTCCTGCGTGAAGTTGCAAATCAGCTGGAGTCCTTAAAGTCGTTAAACATCACTTTTCAGTCGTTATTGTGTCATTTAACGGCGTTGGAGAACAGATTGCTGTTGTTCCAGGAGGAGTGGCCGCAGCAGCCATAGGAGAGGCGTTCACTTGAGTGTGTGTGTGTGTGTGTGTGTGTGTGTGTGGATCTCTGGCTCCCCTGTCTTCAGGAAACACACGGCACTGGCCTGACTGAAGAAAGCAAGTCAACTTTATTCAGGCTTAAGGTATTTTAACAGGTAAACGTTTTAGTTACCGTTAAACGAGCTAGTTCTCACACTTTTTACTCCAATGAATATTTAATATTTTTGAAAGTCAGCTTCTTTATATGCTACAAAAATACCATGCATGGGCTGACTTTTTGTGACAACATAACCCGGTTGTGAATATGGAAATTTCCATTAAACGTAAACACCAGTATGAAACAAAACAATTAATGGAACAGCAAACATGTAAACAGTTACAATAAATGCTGTAATTAATAATTATTAATATATAATCAATATATAAATTAAAGTATATAAAAATACACACACACACATATATTTTGTGTGTGTGTGTGTTATATTTTCTATATTAGATATCATTGTCAAATGCATATTCTTTTATATATTAATTATGGCATTTGTATATGCACACCCTAGTCTCCCCCTATATACTATATTAATTTTATATAAATTCAAACCAAACATATGATCAGGAATATGAACGCTACGATTGTTTTACTGTGGACAAAGAATTCATTACATTTTTAGCAAGTAAAGGGTGTGATTATATAAATATATCATTTATTTATGTTAATTTATTTTTTTTGTTTTTTTTTTACAAAAACACTAAACCTCTGCTAAAGAAAATAGGTATTTGCCTCTTGTGTCACAACCAGCCCCAGTCTCCCCCTATATAATATACTCATTTCATTTAAACTCACTAAAAAAAAAATCCTGATAATATGTTTGGTTTGAACACTGAAAAAAATGATTAATTAAATTTACAATTTTTTGTAAGGTAAGTGGTCACAAACAATTTATTTCAGCTACATTTAAATAAACAAATTTAGCTGAAAGTCAACTAAATTTGTTTATTTAAATGTAGCTAAAATAAATTGTTTGCAACCACTTACCTTAAAAAATAAATTAAATTAATAATTATTTTCAGTTCTCAAACCAAACATAGTATCAGGAAAATAAACACTAAAAAATACAGTCAGTGCTGCACTCAGTCCAGAGACTTTACTGTGGACAAAGCATTCTTCACATTTCTAGCAAGCAAGGGGTGAGGTTCAGGGTGTTTAGGGTGAACACACTTTTAAAATTCAATGTGAATTCAAAGGTATTCTATCCATGTGAAGGTTAATTGGATTATTTGATATTATTTTAATAATATTAAATACTGCATGTGTAGTGATTTTTGCAAGTATAGTGAACTGAAAACATATCATCACACATCTACTGCCACGTTTTTATAAAAAAAAAAATTGTAGCCCACTGCACAAAAAAAGAATACTCAACGGTGCCCTCTGCTGTCTGTCAACATTATAATGGATTTTAATGGAATACTAGACATATTTCGAATCAAATACTAACATACCTCATATTAAGTAGTATATAGTAATACAGTAGTCTATAGAAATAGTAGTATTGTAGAACTAGTAAAAGTAGTATGCTATTCAGAAGTACACAACTTGGATGCTGTTATCATGAGATCTCATTTAAAGAGAATTATTTTCAAGCTGTAAATGTCATGTGATCAGTTACTCTTGTAGAAAACCTGACAGCAGACAAAGAAAAGCATGTTATTTAACGCTCTTAAGAGCTATTTTTAATAATTATTATTATTTATTTTTTTTATCAGAAAATAAAACTACCTGTAATGACCATGAATTCCAATCCAGTTTATTAGTCAAACTGGAGATCAAGCACATTGCATTGTGGAATACAGCATACTGCACACAGTACACATACTATATTATATACTGCAGAAACATCTTCTGTCATTTGAACTTCTGTAACCTTAGGTTAATTCATGTTAATATCTTTTATTAAACATAATGATTGACAAATGTGAAACGTTTACTTTTTTAAAAATTTTACTATATATATTTACTATAAGATATCAGATTCAGAACACTAAGGCCAACTGAAGACCTGTATAATANAGTTTAAATTTTTTTAAATTTTACTATATATATTTACTATAAGATAACAGATTCAGAACACTAAGGCCAACTGAAGACCTGTATAATAATTTGCATAATTTTTTTGTAGGTTTTCATGAAAGGATCAGCTGTTGAATTAAATTCAAATGAAAAAAACTTTAAAGAGTTCTCTCGTTACTATTGTTGTCTTCAAATGTTGAGCAAGTGCCCAGCTTTAGACAAGATACTAAATAAGAAGCAC
Source organism: Poropuntius huangchuchieni (assembly GCA_004124795.1). Lineage (NCBI taxonomy): Eukaryota > Metazoa > Chordata > Actinopteri > Cypriniformes > Cyprinidae > Poropuntius > Poropuntius huangchuchieni. The sequence goes on from SCHK01220819.1 coordinate 11,524, forward strand.
CACTCCCAGAAATAGATGAACATGAGACACATGTAAATGTAATCCGTCAGAGACTCACTGTAGCCCATCATCACATATAGCATGTAAGAGTTTCTTTCTAGGCACACGTCAGGCATTCAGAAAGTATTCAGCTTGAATTTGCAAAGTCAAATTCAAATATATTTCAATTGGATATTTCAGTCAAACAAAAAAAGCATATCAGCCCTACAGTGAAGAACACAACAGAGCTGCTAAAATTAGATTTTTAAAAATAAAAAAGCCAGAATCCAGACACTACAAAAAAACAAAAAAAAAAAACAGGATGACCTGATTTTTGTAGTGTCTGGTAGTGTCTTTTTTATTTTTACAAAAATCCAATCTACTTAATTTTGGACAAAACCAAATCCAACATCATCCCTGCACTTACTGTTCATGAGGTGCAACACATTGAAAAGGACTATAAACAAAATACAAAATATTGATTTAGTCAATATTTTTATGAACGAAAAAGAGTGTTTTCCACTCTAAAGAAATATATGTTCTTGAGCATCTCATAAGTGTTACTTGTTATTTGAAAGTGGGGGAAAAAAATTAGAGGTGGGGCACTGAAGGCAATTATGAAGATCAATAATGACAAAAACAAGAATTCTGACATTTTCTAACATAATACCATTATTTAATATGATAAAGTAAGAATGTTAACCTTGTAGCTACTGTTATATTAGAATAAAATAAAAACTCAGTTCAAAATTCAACAAATTTATGTTGTTAAACTGTTAAATACTGTACTTATATGTAAATATTTGGTCATAGACAAAATGATTCACAATCACTGCTGTTAAAATCACATGCAGAAAAAGATTAAACCGTCTCTAAAACAGAGGCCATTTCCTTGAACTGCCTGTAGAAGTTCTGAGGGACAAAATAACAGAAAGAGAACGATTAATTGCAGCAGTTCAGACAGTTGAATGAAACTAGGAAAATGCATTTTTCCATACCTGAAACTGCTGAACTGTCATTTCAAATGATTTATATGACATCTCTCCTGATGTGTCTGCAATTTTCATCAGAACAGAGATGAACGGGGAGTTGAGGGATCGACAGGTATCTGAGCTCACTGCCATTCCAAGCTTCCACTGGATATCAACAAGCTAAGAGCGAAGAAGCTTTGATATCAACAACCTGACAGAGAACAGTGGTTGACCGATGTTTACACTGTAAGCAAGAATCATGAGACACACCTGTCCAATACTAGCCATTGTCAGGAGCTCCTGATGTGCATGTAGAAGAGCACCATGTTCAGTCCAAAGCTGGCGCACCAACTGTAGAGTTGGTTTGGACCATTTGCTGCTGCATTCAGTCAATTTATTGACCAAGACATCCGCACTGAGATTGCTCTTTGCAGCTAACCTGATTAAAAAAAAAAAAAAAAAATCATATGCAACAATGTATATGAGATGTGTATGCAAAGGGGATTTGAAATAGCTTTTTTAAATTCCCAAACATACACATAAATGACAGTCTGTACTTAGAAAGATAATACTGTACCTAAAATAGTATGTCATCAGTTTTATAATATCTTGAACAGCTTTCTGATCAAGGTTTATCCCAACTCTTTGAAATTTCTGTTAGGGAAATGAAAGCATTGCAAAGACTCAAAAAAACAGGTACATGTATGCTTAATTTATAATACATTAACAGGAATGTAGATTTGTGAACTTACATCACAGG
>SCHK01220822.1:0-15914 GCA_004124795.1 Poropuntius huangchuchieni
CAGGAAAAACGAAAACACTAAAACTGTTGATGACTAAATGGAATACAGTATCACCAGCCAAAGAGGAATTTTACTGTAGCCAGTGTAAGTCCAGCATGGATGATCCAGAGAGAGAAAAACACTGGAACTGCAGGGCAAGAGTGATGGAAGAACGAAGAAATTTGAGAAAGATTGGGCCAGAGGTGAAACCGGGACAGATAGCCTGTGCTGTCATGGGTGTTTATCTCGCACTATTCTCCAGCCAAACCAGCTGAATGTGTGTAAACACCGTCCACATGCTTTTTGCAAGAAAAGCCATGACATGCACAAACATATACACTCAGAAACTCTTTGTTTCCAGCAACTTACCCGGCATACTTTTCACAGTTGTTTTCCCTTCTCACGTGTAGAGGGGCCGTCAGCAGAGTTTTCCTGGCATGATTTCTGTTTGACTTGGGCTCTCCCAAACAGACAGCACTATTTTTGAGCTGCACACACTACATGGTGCCAAAAGGAAAACACTCGGTCTGGGGATTGACCGGGGTTTGTGTATATACAGATAAATACGCAAGACCGCAAGGTCTCCGGCGTAATTTCATTGTAAACAACTGGCAGTCTTATCTTTAATGTTTAATCTCATACCTCGCTTCCTCTCCTCCCCCAACAATGTTTCTCTTTCATTCTTTGAGCCGCCACACTCTGCTTTTAGTGTTTGTTGCTTTGACGCTTAAGTTTAGTTCGACAGATTTTTCTGTGTCTAGCAACGTTAAGTCCTCCGAAAGTGCTCTCAACCATTTATAGCTTATTTTTATATCACACATTTAGATTTAAAAAAGTTTAAATGTTAATTTGCCGTGAAAGCCACGTTGCCTCAAAATTGGTGTTTTAATGTTTTTCCCGCGTTTTTCTTCTTCTTTTACCAGATCACTAACTATGCTCTTTCAGTGACAAAACCTTCAAACTCTGTATACAAAATGGTGTAATACTAAAATCTGAGTAGTATAGGCCTACTGTATGTGCACCATACAATACACAATGGCTACTTTTTATCTGCAAAACATGCTTTGCAATATATAAAATGGAATCAAAATATGCATTTTCCACTATATATGTTATTCACAATGTTCACAAGTGTTTTCCAGTGGTTCACAAATGCAGAGTTCCACACAATAGATTATATTCCAAATGATTTAAGATCCATTTCCTGTTTAGACAGAAAACCATAAATAGTTTATCACTAATGTTAGTTAAACCAAGAGTTTAGGCCATCTAGTGTACAGTTGTTTTAGTTGTGTGCTTGTATCTGCTAGTAAACTGGTCAGTGTAAGTCAATGTGCATTTATACTTTGTTGCACTACGTTACATATTCAGTACAGACTGGTGTGAATATTGTGAAAAATTTCCTATCCTTCTGTGTGAGTCGTTGGTGTGGAGGCGAGCTGTTTGCTCTTACAGTTTCAACTCATGTGACGGTGCCTCTGAGAATTTATGTAACTTAGTCAAAACGCTGAGTAAGTGTCTCATTCCAGGACAGAAATGGTGAGAATAAAGCACTGACGCTAGATGCTCTTACTTTAATTTATGGTGTTAATTTATAAATGGTCATTTATTTTGTAACGGGCAGGATGCAGAAGATTCAGGCTACGCAACACGGAAAGCATGTTGCATCTCAGAGGTTAAAAGCACGCCCGCCCTTTTTGGATGACCTACTTTTTGAGAACCCCACCTATCTGAGCTCAAGTCATTCGGTTCAGACGCTCTGCAGCAGCACATATTGGATTGAGCCCCAAAGTTTCAACTGTTTTTAACTGTTTTTTCTTCATCAGCCCAAAGCGGACAGCACATCTGCCACCCAACCCTCCTATAGCCTGTGTGTTTGCATGCCCTGTTTGGCCTCTCTCTTTCACACACACAGACACACAAACTCTGTCTTCTCTGGCCCGCAGCCTAACCCCCATACATGGCCTCACTACCCTCCCAAGATTCCACGGTCTCTGGGTTCAAACAGCTCATACCATCCATCAGGAGAAGCTCTGCTTCTTAAAAACACAGATGATGAGTCTTTGCATAAGACTGCAAAATCTGGTTACTTTGGGTCTGACAATCTTTGTATTTTCTCAGCTTCATTTTAAATTTGTGTGCAAAGCAATCAAGGGTTATACATGTTTTATAGAACTCCGAAATTGTCTATAGAATTTCATTCTTCATTAACAAGACTTGACCTTCAACACCCATACCATACTAACAATTTTTTTTCATTCAATTCAGCTGACAAGGAAGGAAGCAGAATCCTGCAGTGCAGAGGAAAATATGTTTGGCTGTCACATAATGAAACGGAAAACGCATGACTAATTCAAGTACATCTTTTGAAATATATTCTATTTAGTCACTTGCATTTTATGCTAACCTTTTAGTTCTAATTCTGAACAATATTATTTATGTAATAGTTCTTGAGAAACAAAACTACATTCTCAGTACTCCATGGGGTGTAGAAGGCAACATCTGGTTTTGTTTAATTTTTACATTTTGAACAATAGTGTACTACTTTTGATTAATATGTGGTTATTGCTTTCTGTAAAATCATTTAAATGGTTTAAAAGACACAATTCTATCCTTTATTTATTCCTACATTAATTGCTCAACACAGCTGCTGAATGGTGTTTTAATATATCAACATATATTTGTATTATTAAATATAAAACAAAGAAAATTGGTATAAATGAATATAAAGAGCTTGAGTTCCAGAATCCACACTACTGTTCAGACGTTTGGGAATAAGAAGTTCATTTTATTCAACAAAGACACTATCAAATTGACCAAACTTACCAGTAAAGATATTTAGACACTTTCATTTTAATAATATAAGATAAATGCAGTCTCGTTGAAGAGACTTCTTTGAAAAATGTGAAAAAATTATACAAACACCAAACATTTAATTATCGTTATAGTAGTGTATATCCAGTTACTTTTGACAATGTTTTCATGTGCAACTTTTCTTCTAATTTGTTTACCAGTTTCATTGTTCCATCAACACAGTAGATCTGCTTTCCTGTCAGTCTGGGAATTATTATTATTTTTTTTTTTTTTACAGATCTTGCTAAATGAGACTTACATGAAATCATCTGTGTACTTATGACCTTTGTCTATTAGGCAAAATTGCTGAACCTCCTGTATATTTATATAGAATTACTCTTGTTTAATCCTATTTGCCTTTGTCAATAATGTGTTTAGGACTCGTTTTACATTATTGGTGGAAAAAACAATCATGTACATTATTTAATTAAGACATTAAGTGTTGTGATACATTAGACTACTTTTAGAATGTCAACAATAGATTTACTTTATTTCTTTAACTGCCATTCTAAGAACATTAACGATTACTGAGATTTTCCAAGGACAGCAAATGTTTTCCTCAGCTGTATGACACATTGCAGACAGAGAAATACAATCTCCTCTGTCTTTTTCACTGGATATCTGAATCTCTGAAGAGGAGGGGGCGACTGATGAAGCCTTTTGTCTGCTCAGCTCTACTCACCCAGACAGACCAGCAAAATCACAGCCCTCCTGCAGGGACACACAATTAGAATATATATGATTTGCGCACATTCACACCTGTTCTCACTAATCTTTTTAGTGTAGAAACGGCTAATTATCACGACAAAATCACAAAGAGAGAGAAACATCAACGTTAGTGTATTGCTACAACAAAGAGATGCAGCACTCTCATAGGCTCCGCCCTGGATTCTTTCACAGAAAGCAGAGGTTCCTGAGTTCAGTTTAACGTTAGTTCACTAAAACCTGGTCTGTGTACGCACGTGATGCGGAGATGCAATGATTTCCGGACCACGCTTGTGACAACTGTGTCTTTGTGACAAGACATAAAACGACATAAAAACGCGCATTCTCTCACAAAACACTATTTTTCTTAAAGTGTTTATTTTCGTCAAAAGGCGAAGTAAATATGTTAATGAATTATTATGCCTATTATGTAGGCCCTGTTATTCTTGTTTCATTATTAGTAAAGAGCTGTTATTCATTGTTTCCATTATAAGCTGCTACTTTCATAAGCAGCACCTCACCGTGTCCCCGTTTCCCCTTTGTGCACCAGTCGCGGGAGGCTATAAACATTCATGGCGAGAATTATATTATAAAAGCAATACAATCTATCCATAAAAACAAACAATAGCCATATTTTATGTTAAAATACGGTTGCGCTTCTTTGTTTAAAATTAGTTTTGAACACAGGCGTTGGCTCTCGTACTTCAGTGTGGACTCTCGTCTGCGCATGCCACACTCCACTGGCACGGCTATAGCCAGACGCGTGCGAGTATCTCACGATTCCGCTGCTTCTCCGCGCCGACCTTTCCCCCAGTTCTCCAGCACCGGGTTCACCGGGTTTACTCTGACACCGCTGACTCCTCTGTAACGCCCCCCAACAGCCACGCACCCCGTTTCAGCCAATCAGCGAGCGATCACGTACTGATCACGCGCTGCCTGCTTTCCCATTGGTTCGTTCCTGCTACACCTTTGTTTTTGATTGGTAACATGTTACCACCCGCCAGAGTGCTCTGAATTTTGTTTCTGTTTTTTTTTTTCTTTCTGTTGTTTTTTTTGCGCTTCTGATTCACTCAGCTGAGGTTGAACCTTTCTGTAAAAAGTGGTTAGACTTATGTGGAGAGGCTTCGTATCACAGCTGTCTTCCCGTTGCTTTTCATAGACCTACACATATGCTGAATTTTGCTTCTGACTCCGGCCGGGTGAGTTGATAATATCACTAAAGTGGTTTTATTGCTACTTTTTAGTTTTTGCGCATTGACCCACTAATGACATCCGCTTTTGCTGTAAGTTGCGACCCATGTAAAATAATTTCATGCTCATTGATGGAGAACAGTTGACTTTGAACAAAGCATTGTTTGTAATTTCTGTTTGCACGCATAAAAACATATTTTATGTTCTTGCCACTTGCAACAACGAGCAACATTCTTTGTGTACACTGCTTTAATTGAATTAAGTCATGACAAAGCGTTTGCCGCAATCATTGTGCATTTCCCTCCTGCATTAAACTGCAGTGCTACTTTACGTTCAAACTGTTGTCTCTTTTTTTATTATTATTATTTGCTAGCGACCTTATTTGAACCTTGAACATACTTGAGTTTGAACATTTTTCTCCTATTTCATCTTTGCGTTAAATTGTCAGTTATTTTAGAATGCATTGTTGGTTTGTGTTTTACAACAACAGCGATGTGCATTGTTTCTATCACTCTTGGTGTATCATAAAGGCTCCGTTATGACAAAAAGAGTAACATTAATGCAATATGCCTTGATATGGTTTACCACCCTTGCATGATACTTTTTGCATGGCACACTCACATGGCGCTTTGGTTGGGTGCACGTCACTCTTAAATCTATATTTGGCGATGGGAGGTTCCCAGCAGCTCACGGTTAACGCTATGCAAGGCTCTAGGTGGGTGTAGTCCACCAGTACTGGGGCCCCTTTCTTTGCTTATGAATGGCAGAAGCTATTTACAGCAGATGCAAGACAAACATCACCCATTTTGCCACTTTTATCGCATATCATGCTATTACATTGATTATATTTCATTACAGTGATGGTGTCAACTCAGATTTAGTGTTATTGTAGCTCAGCAACCAGCATACTGTGGCATTAAAATGACAAATGTGCTTTTTCCAATCCATAGTCCAGTCTTATGGACATCTGTGAGGCGATGATGGAGAGAAACAGGCATGACAGTGAGAAGTCCTGCTCCTCCACTCTGGAATACAATGACCTGGAGGCTGCAGAGGCTTTGGTTTGCATGAGCTCCTGGGTCCAGAGGACGCACAAGCCTCGCCCACTGACGCCCACCTCAGACTCTTGCGATTCTCTGCCTTTGCAGACTGAACTCAACGAGTCCCCTAAAGACCTGGTCTCCCTCTCGTTCACTGGTGAGTGACTCTTTTAAAAAAAAAAGAAAAGAAAACGGACTGTGTTCTAGTTATTAATGGGCATTATAAATACATATTTCCAAAAAAGGCTTGGGGATGCTGCTGAAACAAAAGCTGTTATGGCCTAAATCATTTTGAAAGTGTAGTGTAGTGTTGTTAATGGCAAGAATACACTGCATGACTTTTAAAATCAAAACAGATTTTAAAAACACTAGGCATCATACACTTGCCGACTTTGAAAATGGTTGCAGAGAAAAACTGGATGTCATAGGGGACTATGACTATGAAGTCATTACAAATACAACAAACTCACACAGAAACTAGGAGATGCATTAAAACAAAAACAATATATGTTCTAAAATTGGCACAAATAATATATAATAATAAATAATATATCCTCCAACTGGATGGACTCTTAGTCTGATGCTAAAATCTCAGAATCTTTGCCCATCAGACACTATTTGATTTTCTGTGTCAACTCCGACAGGCCAAAATCTGACTGACTGTGACTTTTGGCAACTAGTCCAGTCAACTTGTCCAGACTTAAAATTGGGCCAAAAATCTGGGTAGAAGTTGTGTAGTCAATTAAAGGCAATTCCCAGTGCTCAATGCAAATCTCTTCTTTCCAACAGTGCATGACCCCTCCCCACAGCCCAAGCTTTGCGGAAACTTCAGGCACAGCGGTTCTCAGTACCTCAGTGGCCTGTTCAGGTCTCAAACCACATCCCAGACTATGCTCAGCCTTGGCCAACAGGGCTGCATGTCACGTCAACTTGCATCCCAGTACCACAGTCCTGCTCAACCCAGGTCCACCGACAGAACAGCCCTCACTTCGCAGAGCCACCAGCGTTATACGGCACACCGCCGACAGATCCGTGGACCACAACATTCCATCTCAGACCACAGGGCAGGAGAAGCCATGTTCCTCTGAAATCCCTCTACAGCACACAGAGCCAATTGCCAGCCTCACAGCAGAACTGCAAAGCTGCAGTAGCCCATGTGACACTGCAGAAACGGAGAGAACTTCCCCTTCTCCTCACTCCACGGGCATTGCTATCCCAACATCACAGTCTGCCGTTCCTCAGTCGCCCATATCCAGCCCGCCGGTGCTCTGTCAGGTGTTTCCTGTTAACGGGCAGACTGGAATCATCTCCGCATTTGTTCAGACTCCAGTTCAGATGCAGGCCTCGGGGTCGAAGCCCATTCTTCCACATTCTCAACCTCTTCTGGTGGGCTCACCTGTGGCTCAGGGCACTGTGATGTTTGTCGTCCCACAGTCTCAGGTATCCCAATCCTCCACCTGCCAGCAGAGCGTTGTTACGCTTGGGAACACAAAGCTTCTTCCCTTGGCACCCGCTCCAGTCTACGTGCCCTCAGGTCAGAGCGGTGCAGTGACACAATCTGACTTCTCCCGCAGGCGGAACTACGTCTGCAACTTCCAAGGATGCAAGAAGACTTACTTCAAAAGTTCCCACTTAAAGGCTCATTTGAGAACCCATACAGGTTTGTATCTATCAATCTGGCATGTTTTTGTTCTAATATGTTGCTGCACCCATAAATATGATTGTTGATCATCTTTCTCTGTATCTCAGGTGAGAAGCCTTTCAGTTGCCATTGGGAAGGGTGTGACAAAAAATTTGCCCGTTCAGATGAACTGTCCAGGCATCGTCGGACACACACGGGTGAAAAGAAGTTTGTCTGTCCTGTCTGCGAGCGTCGGTTCATGCGAAGCGACCACCTGACGAAGCACGCAAGACGTCACATGACAACCAAGAGGTCCACAGCGTGGCCTAATGAAGTTCGCGAGGTGAACAAAATGGCCACTTCCCAAGCACCATCTTCCATGCCCCTTAGTGTGCTGCTTCCTGCCTCAAATTAGGTTAAGACTCAGACCACTCACCTCAGTCACCTCAGGACAATATCCCACTGACCATTTAACAGGGGAAATACAAGAAAACCAAGGCTGCTACACATCCATGTACATAAAACAATGTGACATTGCACTGGATTTTTATTTTAATCATGGTTGTTTATAAGGAATTCTTGTTTACTTTTATATAAGTTATGTCTCCCAATATGTATTTACTCCCTTTGCCAAAGTCTTTGCATCAGTTCATCTATTACTTACTCTTTACTGTTGTATAGTTGTATATAAATATCACTATCTATATGAATGTAATGTGTATTCAAATTTGCATTTATTGTTGATATATGAATAAATGTTATTGATGTTACCTTTGTTAATTGGACAGTATTCCTGTATGCGATACTACCTGCAATATTCCATATTATTTAATAATAAACATTTGTAGTAAGAATATAGAGTCTGTTTTATTTGTTACCTCTGATATTTTTATTGAGCTGAGTTTGAGACCTCAGTAATATATTAAAAAAATTACACAGTGCTTAATCTAAAAAAAAAAACAAATACTTAAAACGGATTAAATTTAGAAATTACACAACAAAAAACATTACACGTAATATAAACACAGATTGACAAGCGTTACACAACGTGTAAAACGTAGAAAAGGAAAACAATAGAGTCATTACATAGCCATGAACTGCCGTGACGACACAGTTACACAACACCAGCTCAACATCAATTCTCAACACTGTCACCCCACAGCACCCAGTAACAAATCTCGTCCAATCACATTGCTTCATTGTGGAGCGGTTAGGGGGCGCGACCAATCACAGAGGATGACGAGTTGTAAATATGGCAACAGCAGCTTGACTGACAAGCCTTGGTCTCCGCCCATTTGCCTTACTGACCGATATTTCCAAACGAAAAAAGAAAACACAACGAAAAAAAAAAAAAAAAGACAGAGTAGCTGCACTTAAAGTTTATTTAAAATAGTTTTTTTTTTTTCTGTATTTAACTATAATTATCTAAACTAAAGTGAGAAGTAAGCAAAATAAGAAGACTCGAGAATGGCATGAACAGTCTTTTTATCTAGTCGAGAACCAGTTTTATGCCATATTCGCATTTGACCATTAGTGTTTGCCATATTTGATAATTAAAAGCATTTTAGCAACTTTTCGCAAATGCATACAATTCATTTTAAATGTCTCGCAAACGGCAAATTTAAATAGAGGTAAGGCGCTCCCCCTGCTGGTGTCTGTATGGCATAACTATTTGAGGATTTATTTTTATTTCCACAACAAGGCTAATAGTACTATCTGTATCCAGTACTATCGCGTCTGTTGATAGTAACTAAGAATTATTTATATTTTATCTTTATTTTAGGTTGGAGTATTTTAGTCTATTTGTATTATTATTCACTCAAAAAGATATAGCAAACTATTACATTAACTAAATAAATAATGTCGTCTGAGAGTAAATATTATGAAATTAATACATGCATGCAGTTTTTTCCTTAACACAAATGTCGTTTTGTTAACAATTTATGTGGTGAGTTGAAACAAAAGTATCATCAAACGTGTGGTTATCGTCCTCCCGCCACGAGGGAGCAGTATCTAAAAGCATGCTGTATTTTATCCCAGGCAGTGACCTCTTGGGCGTTTTTATTGTTTGTCGACTCCCGCGTCCTGGAAATGTTTTTGTTATAAAACAAAAATGGATTTCAATATTTTAGCTTTTTGCAAAATACGTTATAAACATAGTGGGGTTACTGTTTTTAATGTAGATATGGAAATTGATCTCATTGCTCGTAGGAATTCGTGTTTTGGTTTGGTTGTAGTGAGTAGCTGATAGTTTGTTGTGGTGTACAGTTTAATCGTCAATAAAATACATATACTTAGAATCTGTCTTTTTAGACCCTTATGTAGCATGCTATATTAATTAATGATGCCCAACATAATCTTTGTGCTTGTGGGCGAGAGAAACAAGAAGAGGGGGAACAAAACATTTTCGCCAAGTCAGTAGGACGATTTTTTGAAGGTAACGTTAGTAATATCAAATATCACATGTCTAGTTTTGTGTTCATCATTAAAAATTATTATTATTTTAGTTTTTGGATGTGTGTTGGGTGATCGTAAGGGTTGAGGTTATGTATTTTGATTGTTTACTCAAATCTGGCGCCAAACCATTTCGGGAGGGTTTTGTTGTTGAAGATAAGTTTGGATTTGTGGCTGCGACGTTATAAAAAGGGGCACTTTAAAAACGTATTTTGTCCGAAACATCATGGAAGATGTTGTTTTACCCAAGTAACGTTTATTGTGTACTGTATAATGTGGTATCTGTATGTGACTGAGAACTGCAGTCGGTCTCGACTGTAACGTTAGTGGTTTCATTGGCACTACTTATCATTTTCATTAAACTTATTGTTCAAAAGGATTTATAAATAATGGCAACTCATTCATGTAAAGTGTAAACAAAAATACTATTGCCAGTAAATGTAAGTCCTTCTTGTGTAGGTTCTTAACTTGAACACATTTAGTATCTTTTTTTCTTGCAAAGCATTTAAATTACAAAATGCCAAATAAATACTTTGTAAAAAATAATAACGTGATATTATACATAGCTTTTGTTTCATATTCGCGCCCTTTTAAACCGGTTTGTGTAATTGCACGTTCGGTTTTGTGTAACACTTCGCATCCCCCAACACTTTTGAATTTCCCGCGAGGTGTAACTCTCACGTGACGTCTTGGAGAATTCTGATTGGTTCGTCTGATGAAAAAGTTAAAAGGACCAAACAAAGCGGTGGAGTTTGCGCTTTTCTTATTGGCTGAGAATGAGCGCCAAGAATCGAATATAAAAGAATCATTCTCCGGCGTTTATCGTTCATTTTCTTCCCTCCAGCTGGACTGTAGATCTTTAAGCTTACGCTTTCCGTTTTATTTATTTGCAGCTGACTTTGTTTTAGAAGTTTTACATTTTTTTTACTTTTAACTTCATTTTCTGTTTTACCTCACACTTCAAGCTTTAACAATGCTGTCGACCCGCTCTCCACTGAAAACTAAGAATGAAAACACCATTTCTGCCAAAATCAATAACATGGCCTTGGTGGACAAAGAAAACACGGTAAGTTTGTTATTAATACTATTATTTTAGGTGTTATGTTATAATACTTCTAGGGCTTGTTCTGAGATGCTTTACATTTTGGGCGTCTAGATGAATACTAAGTTAACATACTTTGTTAGAAATATGACTTTTGTTTAATTAAAAGACAAATGTTAAACAGTTCATTATGCTGTAGATCCTAAATGGGTGATTTGTTTTGTCCTCAGCCGCCCAGTCTGAACTCCACCAGAATCCTGGCGTCCAAAACGGCGCGCAAAATCTTTGATGATCCAGAGGTACGCTCACTTTAAGTGTATTCCTGCGCGTTTCTTCAAGATTTACAACATCAATGCATGTGAAATGTATACTATTTTAAGTGATTAGTCATTTCTCGAGCGATGTCTTCAAAGTGGTAGATGAAATGTGGCGGATTCAGAGCGCGCCAAGTCGGGCTGGTCCATCCAAAATATCCTGGCCTTTAAAAAAAAAAAGAACAATAGCTCGTAAAGCAAATCTACTTAAATCCATGGCATACGGTCACATAAAATGGGTATTTTGTGTTTTGAGCCCGTTAATTTATTGGGTAATATCTTGTTTTGGCGGGTCAGTAGCTCGAACTGATTTAATGTTGTGTAAACGACGCAGAATTAATGTGAAAACATGCACGTAAATATAAAAATACGCTGATTTGTGACAATGTTTGTTACCGTGTTTTCATTAAAATGTTATCCAGTTAAACAGAAGAGGACTCTTGTTTTACCGGCATTCCCGCAAACTATACCGGAAGTAGTAGTAACACTTGGAGAGATGAATGAAACGTAAACCCTCAATGGACCCACACTTATAAAAGCCACGAAGAAAATCTAGTTAACTTAAAATTTTACTCGTTTTAATTTATTTCTGGTGTTAAGGTCCTGTAATATGAAAATAGTTAGTGCTTACCAAGGCAGCAAACCCGGCCAGAATTTTTTTTTTTTTTTTTTTTCTTCCAGGAATATTTGTCAAAATGGCAAATACTAAAGTGTTTAATGCCACATAGCTGAATTAAACTGTTTTTATTAGGTACAATAAGTGTAATAAATCATTTTGGTCTTTAAAATGTGATGTGTGTAACCAGTAAGAATTTTGTGCTCCTCCCATTCACTGTGGCTGTTAGATATTAACCTGCCATTTTAAAATTTTTGTTGCCAAGTCTAAAGTTTTACCCTTTTAACTTTTAAGGGGCAGACAAAAGCTAGGAAAGAAGCTGTGCAGGAGGAGCCCCTTCTGAAGGAGAACCCCCACCGCTTTGTCATTTTCCCAATTCAGTACCATGACATCTGGCAGATGTACAAGAAGGCAGAGGCCTCTTTCTGGACAGCAGAGGAGGTGAGCTTCAAAGTATTCGATAACATGGGTGATATTAAATTGTCCTATGTTCTTATAGGTCTTAAATATGGTGACAATGCTGTTGGCATAATTTGACTAGTAAATTGCAGCATTTTGAAAGTTTTGCATATTATTTTCTCCAAGGTTGATCTGTCCAAAGATCTCCAGCACTGGGACTCCCTGAAAGACGAGGAGAGATACTTTATCTCTCATGTTTTGGCTTTTTTTGCTGCGAGTGATGGCATTGTCAATGAGAACTTGGTAAGTTCAGAGGCAAACTTATACAAATGTATGTAAAAAGCCACTCGATTCTAATTGCTTGTGTTCTGTGATGCTCTAGGTGGAGCGATTTACTCAGGAAGTCCAAGTGACTGAAGCCCGTTGCTTCTACGGTTTCCAGATTGCCATGGAAAACATCCACTCTGAAATGTACAGTCTGTTGATTGACACCTACATCAAAGATTCCAAAGAGAGGTGAGCTTTTGGAAATGATGTTGGAGTTATAGTTTGGGGCAATGATGAGTTGTGCAGGGGTACTAACCTCAGCTGATGATGGGAGCTGAGTGTTGACTGCTCAAGATCAGTGGACATGTGGTTAGCTGGTTGTAGGGCGTCAGCATGAAATTGCCTTAACTGAGCTCCATAAACACGCTTGTCTAATTATGATTGTGTATGTAAACAGTAGCTGACTAATGAAAGTGTTTTTATTTTTGTGTTGTAGAGAATTTCTTTTCAACGCCATTGAGACGATGCCTTGCGTAAAGAAGAAGGCTGATTGGGCACTCAACTGGATTGGTGACAAAAATGCACAATTCGGTATGTTGTATTAACACTGTTGTATGGTTTTTATTTTAAATGCTTTGAGCTAATAAGTCTTTGTTTTCAGGGGAGAGAGTGGTGGCTTTTGCTGCTGTGGAAGGAATCTTCTTTTCTGGGTCTTTTGCTTCTATTTTCTGGCTAAAGAAGAGAGGACTCATGCCTGGACTCACCTTCTCCAATGAACTTATCAGCAGAGATGAGGTAACAATTTGAGATGCACCCTAACACTGGTATGAATGCGTTTGGAAGTGTGGTGTGGAAGTTGAAGATGTGGTCTTAACATTTGTTCTTATCCTTACAGGGTCTTCATTGTGACTTTGCCTGCCTCATGTTCAAGCACTTGGTCAACAAACCTTCAGAACAAACGGTGAAGAAAATCATCATGAATGCAGTTGAAATTGAACAGGTTTGTATGCTTTAATAATTCATTATACGTTTCAGGGGTTCAACCTTTATGGTTTCACTGACGTTCTTTGTTGCTTTTGGATATATATATATATTTTTTTTTTGTGTGTGTAGAAGCTGTACTGTAACTTCAGTGAAATGCATCCTATTGATGAGAGTTGTTTTTTTGTTTTTTTTTCTTTAACTTCCTAGGAATTCCTGACTGATGCTCTACCAGTAAAGCTTATTGGCATGAATTGTGACCTCATGAAGCAATACATCGAGTTTGTGGCTGACAGACTTCTGCTGGAGCTGGGATTTGACAAGGTAGATGTTTTAAGTTTGTTTGTGTGTAGTTTTGTCTCGGCACATGGTGGCAGTATAGTCAGGTCAGTAGCCTTGATCTATGTTTTTACTTTAACAGATGGTATTTTAACTTGACCTTTAAATTTGCTTTCTAGATCTATAAAGTGGAAAATCCTTTTGATTTCATGGAGAACATTTCCTTGGAGGGCAAGACCAACTTCTTTGAGAAGCGAGTCGGCGAGTACCAGCGGATGGGAGTCATGTCCGGACCCACAGATAACACTTTCAGACTGGATGCTGATTTTTAGAGACTTGATCTGAGTGCGTGAATGGACTCAAGCTATGAACTCTTTGGAGTTTATTTCTATGTGTTTACATGATTTATTATTTTTTTTTCTCTTTAACTTGCCTTTTGTTTTATTAATCTAATATTAAAATGTCTTTTTATTTTTGTTGTTTTAAATAATAATAAAAAGAAACCATCTACCTGCTGCTTTTCTTTGCTTTGCCGTTTGGGCATGGTGAAGACCAGAAATGGCTGTCTACAACTCATCTTCTCATTTTATTGTAACATGCATCTCTTTACTGCAAATAGCGTTTATTTTATTTTTTATGTTTAATAAAGTAGACAAATAATTGGTGCTAAAGTTCCATTGTTGCGTGTCATTTAGTAAAGGGGTGATTTATCGTCTTTTGTAAGATAAAAGTACTTTGAGTTTTCATCTGTTCCATTGAACAGGAGAGTAATATGGCCAGGTGGGTATAGTGTAGATCAACTTCCAGGAAAAGAAGTGTAACATTTGGCAAGTTTTGCCTTTGTTGCCTACACAAGCTTAATAAACACTCTTTCAGCTGCTGTGAAGCTTTATAACATCTGCCCAAACTGGAGCAGGCTTACTGACGTCAACCACATTCTTTCAAAATGTCTTCCTCTGTTTTTACGTTGAGGGTGAAGAATCAAGGAAAAATTTACTGGAGGCAGATTTCTGTGTTGTTACAATTCATAACTGATGTTAAAACTCAGTTTGATTCATGAGCCAGTAGCTAATGGCCAATAAATGGTCTATTTAAAATTCACTTTTTTTCTTTTTCTTTTTTTTTTTTTTCAATCTGAAAAAAAGTTTAATCAAGACTTAATGTTTAAGTACACTGAGTGGATGAAATGGTTCTCTCCATACACCTGTAATGAGCAACATTGCTGACATGGAAACTTCTAAAGCACTCCATATATTTATAGTAGTCATTATCTAGAGCACTCCTGGCATGAGCTGATGACCGGTTGCTCTCTAAATGCTCTCAGGACATTGAAAACAATTTCTGCATGGGACAGCATGAACTTTAATTCGTAAAAACACTCCTTAAACAACCTAGAAAAGAGTTAACATCGTCTAACCTGCTTCAATAGCTAAATTGCTCAAAATATTCATGTGTGTATTTGCATATGCTGTCCATTTTCTTTTGTACGTTCTAAAACAAGTGTTATATCTTCCCTTAACGCGTATTTCTGTTTTGGAGTGTGGTACAACTTGTCGCTGCTGTAAGCACTGTAAAAACACAATGATGAATAGACATGAACATCTGAGTCTTCCTGTCAGGGCTGAAATGAGTGTCTGAATATGAACAGCGATTGACTCTGGGATCATTTATATGGGGTTTTCTCATTAGCATGCCTGTCAGCGGTCCATTCTGAAGAGTCCTTTGCTGACAACAGCTGCTATAGCTGACATATCGACCCACAGATCTTGTTATCAGACATTATATCACTGAAACAACCCAGTGTTACAAGTTCTATAAGCCACACTTTATACAGAAACAAATACACCAAAGTGATGCATCTGTTTTCTATGAAAGCCATGTCTTAAATCTGTAATATGCATACTTTCCCAGGCAGAGCCAAGTCTATATATGAAGATCCCCTTCAACTTTCTCCTTGTACCCAATTTTGACACTCCTAATTTCATACTTTATTTGTTTTTACAAATCATGCCTCCTTTCTAAGTCACCTGCACGGCCTTTCACNAAGAGCCAAGTCTATATATGAAGATCACCTTCAACTTTCTCCTTGTACCCAATTTTGACTCCTAATTTCATACTTTATTTGTTTTTAAAAATCATGCCTCCTTTCTAAGTCACCTGCACGGCCTTTCAC
>SCHK01220893.1:364-18165 GCA_004124795.1 Poropuntius huangchuchieni
TTGCTAAATGACTAAATTAAATATAAATGTAAAAACAAAGTGAAACTGACATTTAATGGAGAAATTCTAATTCCCCTACAATACATTCCCAAATATAGATCCTGAATTTGCTTTTAGGGAAAAGAAAAATAATAATTCTAGATCATTCTTTTTCTTGCTGTCTTTTTTGTTAGAATATTATATTGTAATAGGTTTTTACTTGTCTATTATCAAAAGCCTGTTTCAATCTGGCGTCACATAACTGATTACTAAATAAATAATAAATACAATAAAAAGTTCAAGTTCTAAGCAGTACAATGTCACACTACCCCAGAGCTATATATATATATATATATATATATATATAGCAACTGGGTGCAACAATAGAACAATAGGTGGCAGCAGCACCTTTTTTGTTCTAAAATCCCGTTTATGATCCTGAAAGTGCACACTAATGATTTATATGTATTTTTTAGTACTATCTCTAATTCAACGACATTATATTGATTGCAAAATGACATGTCTTTATTTGAATATGGGGGAAATCTGCATATTTGCACTAGTGAGAATCAAAGAAACATTGTTATTTTACTGTCAAAACAACCATGTTGGAATTATGTCCAAAGACAACATCCATCATAAATGTGCTCATCCAGCTGATAAGACCAGGCCAACAGTTTTAAGTAATGCAATTAACTTTGTGACACTGGTTTATCTCCTATGCACTCTGCATGCTAGCAGTTGTGTTCAGAGCAAATAAGGAATGTTTGAAATTGCTACCAATTTTCTGATGTTTAAGTGTCTGGTTTGGGGGCGAATGGCCTGTAAATTGGAAAGAAATCATTTTGGCTTGATTCGTTTGCTTTGTGCTGAAAGTTAACACTCAAGGATTCTGCACATATTCAGTCTGAAACCCAAAAAAATAGCCATCTAAAATGTATCTTTCCACTTTTTTGAGCTGCATCATGTGAATAGGTACAAAACCAAAAGATTATAAGGTTGGTTTTCTTTCCGTTTCATTTTATAGATCCTAAGGTAAAACTAATTAACCTTCGGTGAGTTTTCAAGGAACGCAACACACTTTAGATTGAATGCTTTTTCCTAAGCCATTCAATTAGCCCAACTGAATTCCTGTCTTCAGTCAATTAGCATAGTACTACATGGCCATTTGTCTTACAATTAAGATGCTGGGTAACAAGTCATTAATTTTGTTTTGAGGGAAGACCTGGTCAAACTAATTGAAGGAAACAATATCTTATCACAGTCTTAATATCTGCTTTGTCACTGTAAACTGCTCCTTAGCCTGATATAATACAGGTAATGGATATTTTCAAATAAATTTAACATACTAACATATTTTACATATCTTTTAAAACACAAATGTAGTTTTGGTTAGAAGTCACATAAGAAAATGTAATATATGATATATCCTACCTATACTATTTAAATAAAAAGTACATTTTTCATTTTATAATAATGGTAATCATAATAATAATTAGTAGTAGTACTTTACAATCCACTGTGTATTAAGATTTACAAAATCTCCATGGTAAAATATGCACATACAATAATATCTACACTCTAAAAAAAAATGGTGCTATATAGAGTAAAAGTGGTTCTTTGGAAACCACTTGTGGTGCTACATAGCACCAAATCTTGGTGCTTCAGTGGTTCTTTGGCATGACTGAGGGGCTATATAGCACCGCGACCATATACAGAAACTGTAAAGCTCCTGTACGGTTCTTTAGTGGTACTTTGGGGTGATTAAGGTGCTATATAGCACCACTGCCATACAAAGAACCTGTTAAGCCCCTTTAAAGGTTCTTTACAAGCCAAAGAACCACTGTTGGTGCAGTTTTGTACCATTTTTGTTGAAGAAATTTAAGATATGGTGCTATATAGCATCAAAAGTGGTTCCCCTGTGATTACGAGCCATAGCACAATTTTTTTTTAGAGTGTATATGATGATTTTTTATATTGGAATTATATGTAGCAACCATATACGTATGTCAAATATACAGTTAGGTCCATATATTTGGACACTGGCACAATTTTCCTAATTTCGGCTCTGTATGCCACCAGGACAGAATTAAACAAAACAGTCAAGATGAAATTGAAGTGCAGACTTTAAGCTTTAATTCAAGGGGTTGAACAAAAATATAACATAACATGCTAGGAATTACAATCATTTTTATACACAGTCCCCCCACTTTCAAGGACTCAAATGTAATTGGACAAATAAATAAAATCATAAAATGTTCATTTTTAATATTTTGTTGAGAATCCTTTGCAGGCAATCACTGCCTTGAGTCTGGAACTTGTGGACATAACCAGAATGAAGAATGAAGCGCCTCCCAATCAACTTTGCTCCATTTGACTGAATCAGGGCAGAGAGTATATCCCTATACACTTCAGCATTCGTCCAGCTACTTCTGTCTTCTGTCACGTCATCACTAAACACCAGTGCCACTGGAAGCCATGCATGTTCATGCAATCACACTGCTCCACCATGTTTCACAGATGATATTGTATGCTTTGGATTATGCTGTTCCAAACATTCTCCATAATTTTTCACTTGTTTCACTTGTATGTAGACCACATGATGTGGGTTTCCAGCAACAGCTTCCAAATGCAAATGGCACACTTAGAATCAACTCCAGAACTTCTACCTGCTTAATTAATGTAGAAATAACAAAGGAAAAGTCCACAACTGTCCATGAAACAGCTTTTGAGTAAATTGTCCAATTATGTATGGTCCCTTGAAAAAGGGGGTATGTACACATTAAAGAGCTGTACTTTCAAATTAAAGCTCAGAGTGTGCACTTTAATTACATATTCATTATATATAACTATAACTTAAATAGGTTTTGGTCAGCAGTTAAAATAATAGAAAAATTGTGCCTTTGTCCAAATATAATATATGGACCGTATAGATAGATATCAAATATGTGATATTATATAAGAAAATATTAAAGATCAAACATGAAATTGTTCCAGTTTCTAATAGGTTTCACATATTTTTTACATAACGTACATATAATACATTTGTATATGGGGCTGAAATAAAAGAAATCCAATCACACAGATATTATATTGATTATATGTCTTTCAAAATATTCTGTAAACTAATCATTAATCTCCATGCAAACAGATTTTCCTACATTGCCGGCTGGAAGGGGGAGCATCTGGTTTCTTTCTCTCTGTGCCAAGAGCAGTGTGTTCGTCTGGATGCTGGTACAGTAGTCCAGGGCTGTCGCTGAGGCATTCCCAGCAGCCAGTTGGGCCACGCTCACACAGCTTGTACAGCATGAGCCCAAACGGGCAGCACCAACAGCGCCCTGGCACTGCTCCCGGGCATGTCAGCCCACTGTTTCACCAGCCCTCACACTGGCTTTTCACTGCAGCCACAGCCCTCAAACACCTGTCAAAAGAGTGGAAAGAGTCAAGCAGCAGGTAAAACTCCACCAGGAGCCATTTAAAAGTCAATTCAGAGCAGTAGCCTTGTCCCGGATTCAGTTCTTTTCAGTATTCAGTCCCATCAGAATGTAAGGGATCCTGATTTTGGGTCAGACTCTCAGCGGGCAACATATAGAGACTAAGGCCAGACCTAGAAGCCCTGAAATGACTATTATTGGCATTAACTACAAAGTTGTGATTACCTACAGCTGGCAAATGATCTGAAATGATCTTTATAATCGAAACACGAAAATGAAATTTCCAACTTAAACTGTCATAAATTTTGAATGCTGGCATCTTTTTAAAAACGACATTTGGCAGATTCTGGATTTTTGGTCACGAGGAGTACAAGTGAGACTTTTTTCAGGACCAATTAACCTTTTCGAATCATGTCATTTATACATTTATCATTTACATTTATCATTTATACATACATGTTATTGAGCTGATCTGGTTACTGAAAGCACCACAGTTGGAATTGGGGACAAAGTATAAATTACTTTTCATAAAACGAAATAGATCAATTAAATATTTAAAGATTTTTTTTTGAAGAAAAGTAGTAAAAAGTCCCTCACTAGTGACCTAATGAATAAGATTTAATATGTGGTGCTAAGCAGCAGACTTTTATTAGCTCATTACACATGATTGCACAAACCTGGATGCCAATCAACACTTGTGGATGATATGATTGAAGAAATCACATGATGCAGATTATTCTCGTTATTGCTTTTTATTTCATTCCCTTGTTTTGGAATTGAAAGATTTACTCCCACAGTGTATTATAAGCCCACAAAAAAATGACGGTGCACATCCAAACAAAAAAGGTTTATGAACAAATACAATATCATACACCTATTTATAGTAAACTAAATAACTAAATACCCAACACTCCACCCAGATTTGGATGCAAGCAAAAACACCAAATGCACTGATTCATGCCTTGAATAAAAAAAGAAAAATGAATACATTTTATTGAAGGTCACCATCTTTTCACTTTGGAGTCTTCTTTCACCCTCCAAAGCATGAGCTCCATGCATGCCGTGGCATCCTCGCATGTGTCATGACCCACCACTGTGGCAAATGAAAAATGTGTTTTTGTTTGATTTCTTATTGAGAAACAAGCATGAGTTGTTTAGTGTATGCAAGTCATGGAGGTAGGTGTGCTCAATAGACCTGTTTCCCTTCACTACTGACTCAATTACTCCAACAGCAATTTCATGGAAGAGTTAAACGCATCTGAACGATTACTGCGTACATTGCCCCTACTTTACCTCTGAGTGTATGGAAAATGTGAAAAAAAAAATAACGAACATACACCTGGACTACAGCTACAGCTTCTGATTCAGTGAGGTTCGTTTATGGTCATTTATTACGAATGCATTCAACAGGCTAACATACCGCTCTCTTGGATAATTCTCCGGAGATAGTCTGCAGTCAGACTGTTAAGTTCTCTTTTGTGTGGCAGACCCAGACGATGAGGAAACACCACGGAGGTGTCAATCACAGTGCTGTGAATAATCTAAAGATGGCAGAACAACCAAAATGCAATTCTTAAGAGCTTCTAATCAAAACCACAAACCTAAAGCCAATGGCAAGTTGAAAAGGTCTACATCGGAATCCCAGCTACTGTACAAATTGCTCAAAAACTTTGAGAGCTTTTTTCTAGAACTCACTTTGAGAGCAGTTAAGTCATTCTCCAAGCCATGGCCAATCAGAATCGTGTCTGCATTTATAAAGCTCAAAAGCGCTGCTTGTACATCACGCAAAGATGAGCTGGTACCCTTCACGTCATCCTCACTGATGCCTGAGAACCTGAGCAGGATAAAAAGTTGAAATTCACAACAATTACAGTGAAACGGATTCAAATATTAAATTAAAACAATCCCACCTGGTATTATAGTCAATGACATCCTTATCAGGCTTGACAAAGGAGTCATAGACAACTTGCAAACTGCTGTTGACCACTGTCACTCTTACTAGTTCCAGACCTTGAGTCGTGTAACACTGGTAAGACACAAATTTAAATTAATAAAAACCCTATCATATTAAAATGTTCTTTTTTATCCTAATTATGGTTAATCTAAGCCTTACTGTTTGTGTGTCAACAGCAAAGACTCCTGGACATGTTCTGGACACTGAAGATTGAGGAAGACTGTTCACAAAGCCCTGAAGACTTACTGCATCGTGGACATGAAGCTGTAAACATGTACATTAGAACATACAGTGAACATTTCAACTGTAGTCACTGAAAATAGAATATTAGGTTATTGGCTTGGTAAAAAGCTACAATATCACTATTGAAAACCAAGTTCAAGGAGAAATCATGGCATAAAGGAGTGGAGACAAAGCAGGTGAAATGTTTTCAGCCCCTCTGACAAAGCCTGGGTTTATGAGTATGAGTGTAATTCCAACACAAATCAAAATACATTGAACACTTGGCATCCAGGTGACCCAACTGCATTCTCGCAACAACTGTAGCGCGTCTCAACACCCCCCGGCACTGTGAGAGAACACATACAGAGTAGATAATGGATAATGCAAGAAATAAAAATTCCACTTTTAAAGACATTCTAAGCCTTTATCACCTCGATTCTCTATGACTTTTCCATAATGGTAGTTACACTCTTCTCTCCGGGTGTGCTTCCCACTTTTGTCAACGGAAAACATTGCTCCACATCGACAGCAGATTCTCTTCAAAGCTGTAACCAGAGAATTCCTAATTATTTAAAAGGCTTCAAACCCCAATAGCTTCAATTATATTCAAGTTAAATTTTAAAGTTGTTTTTAATGATTTTAACAGTAAAATAAAATCATATGGTGACTTGGAAGCCACAACTTAAACATGATTATGAACCATTACACTCACGGTCACTTATGCCCTTCTTGGTATCTCCATACTGGATGGCAAAATCAGCTTTATCCTTATTTTTACGAGGGAAGTTGTTTACTCGCAACATGTCCTCAGATAGAACGTGTTCCTTCAGTTGCTCATAAAGTGTCAAATCACCTGCATCAGTAAAACAAGACAATTAAGTTAATCTAAATTAATTAATTAATCTCAAATAAAAAGATGACACATGAAAAACAAAAACAAATAGGGTGCATAAAATAATTAATAGCAACAGACTGATAGCATGAATACACTTAAGAGACAGTAAAGACTTATAAAATTGACAAATTCAATTAAATTCTGTTCTTTTAAACTTTCTGTACATCAAAGAATTCTAAAAGAAAAGTGTATCTAGTTGTGGAAACCAAGTTTTAACATTCAGAATAACAAGAAAACTGGAGCAATGGCTGTAAAACTCAGCTTTGCCGTCACAGGAATAAATTACATTTTAAAAATGTATTCAAAAAGAAAATGATTATTTTAAATATTTCACAAAATTACTCCTTTAACTGCATTTTTGATCAAATAAATGCAGCCTTGAGCATGAGACATTTCTTTAAATAAATAAACTAAATACTACAAACTTTTGAAAATTAGTGTATCCATGTATATAGTCCCAATGTATATCAGTATACTCCCTCAAGCACCTTGGCAGGGGTTAAGAAAAATGTAAAAAAAAAAAAAAAGAAAAAAATCTATTTTTAATTACTACTACATATACACAGCACAATTTGAAAATAGAGTACAGCCTACTGTGCATTTTAATAAACTCCATCCAAAAAAAAAAGAATTATAGCGACACAGGTGAGCACTCTAGTTTGACCCTGAAATGAGAGCCAGCTCTTACCGGGTCCCTGAAGTGCTTGAGTATTTAGTGGTACATTGCCTCTAGACACATGCTGATCTCTCTCACTGGGAGCTGTAAGTACATATAAGGAGAGTGACCTGATAGGAGTGTACAGTGCAGTAAACAAAAGTGGCTGCAGTAATTTGAACAAAAGCACATGCATAAATATAACAAACATACCTTTGGTAGGCAAGATGTTTTGGTTTTTAAGTCTCTTGAGTGCATTGACAGCTATGCTTAGATACTTGAGCTTATTGATACTGCGGTCATAAACAGTTTTTTCTTCTGCCAGAGCCTATAGAGCATTGAAATAGATGCACTGGAATAACACATTAGAAAACATAGTCAAGGCTTTAAATAATGCATTATCTCTTACACACAGACCTTCTCAAAAGCATCTTGCACGGTCACAGATGATTTTAGGAACTCCTCCACAAAGAGGTTCACATAGCGTTGACGAACATCATGTGGCACCTTTGCCCCAAACTCTTGGCGTACTTTTGCTTTTCGTTTGACACCCATAGCCTACACAATGCACAAAAATATCCATATCTTAATCTCAATGCCACAAAATGGGCTACAAAATTAATGCTGGCTTGTAGAAAAGGGTCTCAACATTGATACTAGTAGAGCGAGGTAAACCTTAGCTGGTGTGTAGTTGGCTGGTTGTGGAGGATGTAGAGTTTGTGAAAGCTGAACAGATGGAGGAGGCTGAGGTGGCCGTTGGATGGGCATTGTGGTGGGAATCAGTGTCAGGGGTAAAGCACAATTTCCTTCAGGTACGATAAGGTGCAAGTTTGCCCCCAGCTGTACAGCAGCACCAAACGGAATAATACCAACACAGGCTTAAAAAAATAAATCAGAAGTAAATGACACAATTCCCTAAATTGGGACTAACCAATCTGATAAGATAAGGAAATGTATATGATGCTTACAGTTTTGCACTGTACTTGAATGAATGACATTGGGCGTATAAACCTTCTTTGGAGCACTGCTTATGGTCTGGGGCTGACACCCTTTCACAGCAGCAGTCAAAATGGCTGCTCTTCTTTGGCATAACTGAGTTCTGGAGGGAATTGTCAACTGGGAGCCTCCTTCTCGAAGGGGGACAATAATCTGGCCTTTGCTTTTATTGGCTGGCTGTTCAATAAAGATGAAGTCAGAAACAGCATTGTTATACACATAAATAAAATTCTGTCAGTATATGTTCTACAAAAAAAAAAAAACCCACATCATACTGTTTTGGAACGACTTTTGAGAGCAAACAAATACTGACAGAATATTAATTTGTTGAAAAAACACATCCTTAATTTCTTTAAAGAAAGATAAATGAGAATGAATCATCTCGTACCTCAAACTTTGCCACATGTGCCACCCTTCTCTTCAGCACAGCACCTGAATTAGATTTCTCAGTTTCCTGGGCCTCTAATATTTCTTCCTGAAAATATGAGGTGCATACATTAGTGCTCAAAAATTTGAGGTCAGTGTAAAGAGAAGAAATTAATAACTGTATTTAGCAAGAATACAGTCAATTGACTAAATTGACAATAAAGACACTTAAGGCCAATTCAAACTGTACCGACAGCTAACTAACTACATTACATCACTACTTAGACATTCCACGACCCAAACAAACACCAATTCAACTTGATCAATCAATAAAAACCAGTGCTGATCAATATAAACGCAATATTAAATTAAGCAACATTTATTACAATAAGAAACACTTCTCGAGCACCAAGCCAGCATTTATAAAGGATCACGTGACACTGAAGACTGAGTAAATGAAGGCTGCTGAAAACTAGATTTAGAATATATTCAAATAGAAGAGTTAATTTGTAACTATATTTCACAAAATTACTATTTTTACAACATTTCTGATCAAACAAACAAATGCATAAATGACTCCAAACTTTTGAACGGTAGTGTGGCCACAGACCAGAAAATTACATAGTATTATGAATACTTACTGGTGGGTCACACTGAACCACAGGACCTTCATTTTGGTTGGCTTCCATAAAGATTCTGTAACACTCTTCCATTGGATCAGATTCTGAAAGATCTAGGTCCGAGTACCTAAGCTCCTCATCAGAACTGGAGTCAATCACAATGGCTTCATTATTACTTCCTGCCATTGCTGTGGATGCAAAGGTCTGTGAAGGAACAGGTATGTCACAGGGAACAGGGAATGATGCAATTGTTGTTGGTAAATGTTGCATCACAGTTGTTCTTAGGTTTAGTTGACTAATTGTCGGTGCAGAAACAGTTCCGGTGTCAACCCCTGAAAGATATGCAGGCATATTCTGAACAAATGGATCAACAGGACTTTTTGGAATAGTTGGCCAAAATGTTTCAGACAGGTTTTGAGAGTGTGGACCACATCTGTGCTCTTCTACCTTAGGCAAGGATGAAGGAAAAGACTGAGATGAGACCATGGAGAAGTACTGCTGAAGTGCTTGCTCTTGGATAATCTTGTTAGAAGGAATAACTTCTGACTTTTGAGTATAACTTGAGATGTCAATTTGCGGCTCTGCTTCAAAAGTTAAATCTTGTACAGCAACCGCAGGAGACTGTGAGGAAATATATTCATGTCCATAAACAGAACTGACAGGAAGCATCTTAGCGTCTTGATTGCATTTGATCCTCTCACTCTCACTTCTCAGATTGTCTAGACATGTAGAAATGTCATGCAGGACGTTCTCCACGTTGTGAACTTTTTCCTCTTTTTGTGTAACAAATGCTTCCATATTGAGATTTGTAGAGTTAACTGCTTCAGACACTTCTGTTAGACCCTCCAGAAAGGGCTTGGTTTCTTTTACGGAGTGCTTTGTAGTCATTACCTGTTTATGTAAGGGCCCTTCGTTAGCCTCTTTACCATCTTCAGCTGGGGCATCGCTAATAGGGCATAATCTGGGTAGTTCCTTGGTTGCAGTTCCACACTGCTTTGAAAGCTTCTGTTCATCTTCTAGAGGTGACACATCAATGACAAGTTCCCCTTCAGAAGATTCTTGTTCTTGAGGAATCATCACAGTTTTCACTGAGGTCCTTTCTCTCTCTTGGTCAACCACTCTATTTTTAATTTCATGACTTTGAAGTCCATCAGAAGACAGCTTTTCCTTGAGCTGCCTGGGTTTTGTTTGGGCATTTGCAAGAAGATCATTATTAACAGCACAGTTCCCCTCAGGTAAATGTGGAGTACTCTTGCCTTTCTGTTTGGTCCTGCATTTTACCTGATCTTTTGCTGAAGGTGGAATGTCAATGACCAAGGTACCTTCATCGTCAGAGTCATCAAAATGACAGGAGAGAGGCTGAACATTTTTTCCTCTTCGGTCATTCTTCAGGCTATGTTCAGTATCCGCTTTATCGGTTGACTTTAGCTTGCAGTCCACTGAGCTGCTAGATAACAAGTCTGCTGAGAAATTGGAACAAGGGTCATATTCCAAATCAGTCTTGGGTCTGGCACGATCAACCACATACTTAAGACCACTACTTGTGGAAACAGGCTTTTTGTATCTCAAATGGTTTCCATTCTGGTCTTTAGCCTTACTGTTGGTGGTTCTCAAATATTTATCAGAGCAAAGACATGCATCTGTCTGCACGAGGGACTGTGATGTCTGATAGCGAGACAGTCTTTTTTGTTCTTTCTCCACCTCACACTTCACTGCCTCTATTTCTTTATTGATCCTCTCCAATTCCTCAAGGCAAGCATAACTGTCCTCATTGGTGTGAGAGGCTCCATTGGCAGAAGTGACTTCAGGATCTCCAAGTTCTAAATGTGAAGAAAAGGAACAGTTTTCCAAACAAAACAAAATTGTTATACAGATGTTTTTCGCCCCTTCTATTAGCGATGTGTCACTCACGCGTGTTGGGAAATTGCTTTTAGAATATTTAGGTAAGAGTGGGAAAACTAGAGAAGCAGACCTAGCTAATTTTATCAAAATGCGTAAAAAGTGCACTGTGAATTAAATTGTGGTCTTGTATTGGCATAATACACTTTTTGGAAGTATGCACGTAGCTTAGTAGAAGGTCTAGTAAGATCTAGTAGGCTAATCCAATTCTATTACAACTCTAATAAATATTAAAGACCAACTTTGATTCGTGCACATTTCTTCTATCCTGTTATTAACTTTCTCCCATTAGTTAAAAACGTTTTTCCGAAACGAAGCTGCTATTCAACAGCGTATTCAGTTCGAATCTTTTAGACGCTGTCATCCGGTACGATTGAAATGCGTGTGGTTTCCTAACCCTTATGAAGAATAACAATAAACCATGATTTTATTTACCTGTCGTAGTCACGCCAGACGTATTGTCTTTGCCGTGATTATACAAACAATAAGGTCGATTGCATCGTCCCCATCGAAGAAAGGGACAATCAATTTCATGGAAGGGAGCTGTGGAAGGAAACATAAGAGCTGAAATACCGGGTTATTCTGTGCACTGTTGATTGTCAACATAACGCATTTTCTCTATCTCCTGTGAGGTTCAACATCTAATGATAACATTTTTCAAAAGTCTTTTAAGATGTAAAACAGAAAGTCAGTGAGAGGAAGAGGTGCTCTGCTCTCATCAAAAGTATGTGAAATTGGGAAGGACTTTAGCTACGTCACCGGCTGGTAGTGTTTTAATCAATCCATCTTCTTCAGGTGTGCCTCATTGGTCTTTGTAGCGATGTCTGATTCGTGAATGAACCGTTCTTTTGAGCCGAGTCTTTTCAATGAATCGATTGAGTTAAAAACTCTAAGATAGCGGCTCAGAGTTCACATTTGAGCTGTGGTCGTATGCAATTTCTTTTTTATCTTAAAACAAAATTCAAAACACAACAACGAAAGTTCTCTCTGGAATCTATGGCTCGAAAATGCTAATTGTTTTCAGGGTTTAGAGACAGTACCAATTAGTGCTGCTGCTGCTTTGCAAGCATGGAATTTCCTTCTAAAAAAATGCAAATCTAGTTTTGTTTTCTCAGCAAATTATGGCATGCACAGAATAAAAAGAAATGCATAGGCTACACTTCCAAACAATCAAATCAAAAACAGGATTTTTGCTAAATACTTTTCATCCTTTTAAAATAACACAAAATGAAAAGTGCATAACAAAACCATTAAAAAAATAAAAAATAAAACTACATTTTGATATTTTCTGTGGAAAATAAAACTCAGCACCACAATGGAAAGGTGTTGTGTCAGCCTGACTTAAATAATCTCCTCGTCTGCTCATGACAAGAGTTGTATAAAGAGTAATATGTAGTCTATAAAATATGAGACAGGTAGAAGGAGAGTACAATAGGTTTGTTCCTTTCATACCCACTATTTTTTATTTTTTTTTAACTTTACTTTTAAGAGAGGGATAAAGCAGCGAGGGAGATGAATGGCACGCTGCTCTTGATGTCTCTTTTTCTTTCGTCTTAACAGGAGTACGAAGGCCGCTGGCCTCTTTGACAGGAGAGCTGCCACGTTGCTGTCTTTTGTTTAAATTTTTAATTTCTGTAAATCTATGATGTTATTACATTGTGCTCTAAAGGGACTGTTGGTCTCACAGACAGCCAGCAGCTGAATTCACTTTGGCTGGCAAAGCGAGCAATTAGACCCGGGATTAAAAAGGATTGAGTTTAGAGGCCTGAGGAGAGTTTGCCTGCCATCTTGAGACACTCCATTACCATCAAGAACACAAGCCATGCTGAGTTACCGCTTGAGGGTAGAGGCAGAAAAAAGCCACTCGGTGCTGCCAGGAAATACATTTGTCTCTGAAGAGGTTGATTTTGACATCAGCATTGTGGAGGCAATAGTATAACCAGTGGGACCATGGCCTGATCAAACCCTGATTTTGGGACAGAGACCAGATGGAATTCATTAAGTGAAGACGGGCGGCCGGCAGGCAGCCTGCTTTTCACGGAGTTATTCAAAGGAATTCATCTCTATTCGATACCATCATTCAATAGTCGCTAAGAATAATTATTCACTCAAATTTATTACCACAGGTCAATTGAGTTCCTCTTCTCATATCTCATATTCAGCCGGTATTTTCTTCCCGAAAGCATTTAGCCTTGGGAGCTGTACATTTGCACACACAAAACAATACCTGTAATATTATAGTTTTCTTTTGCCGTACCCTAAAATTTAAAAGTAAAGGTTTTAAACAGATAATTCACCAAAATAAAAAAGATAAACTTCTGTCATCATTGCTCAAGTCATTCCATGACTTTCCTCTGTCAGTAGAACACAAGTATTTTCTGTCCACACCATATGAAGTACAGTGGGGAAGGCAATGGGGTCCAATGTCAGGCTTGGAATTTTATTTTTTTTGGGTGAACTATCCCTTTAAGGTACTGTAAATATAATATTTATTCTGCAACAGTAGAACACCCCACAGAATGATACTATAATTTGCAGATGTGGCCACTGGGATTACAAAAGGCTTATCGCTACAGAGCTGAAATCACTTTAGTTACAGTTGAAAGGACTGCCGGTCTAGTCTAAGTGTGCCAACCGAAGTTTGTATTACTCCTTTGCACACTTCCAGGCTTGTCCCATTAGTTTGTCACTCATAGGATCGTTTTGCAGCAACTGAGCTCACAGCCCTGAAGGAAATGCCTTACGCACTCATCAGTCACTAGAGAGATGGTGAGGCAGCGAGCCGAGCACATGCACATGTGAGTGTAGATGTAATGGAGGCAAATAGCACAGACTCAGCAGGGAGAGACCAGCAAAACTACAAGGAACTGTTGCTTTATAGGCGGACTAAATCATTATTCAATTTGTTGTTCTTTTTTATCTGACTTATCTCATCATGCACGGCTGTGAATGCCTTAAAATGTTACTTTGTTATGTGACTTTTTTTGTCCTATATTTAGTCAAAAATACACTGCAGTTCTGTTTGAATACATTTTTTTTAGGATGTGGATGTATGCATTAAAATCAATTTTGATGGTTTTTGCCATAGCTATACAACTGTTCATCATAATAAAGAAATCAATCATAAAAAAAATAACATTTTTTAAAATAAAGCCTTATTAATTTGTTTGGTGCAATTGGAGAGTTCAGATGCAAGCCTCTAAGTGCCGTTTGAAATTTTCTTCTAAAATGAGCATTTTTATCAGGCTCCTATGTGTAGGTTCTTTGCCATTAAAGTGAAATAACTGAAGATAAACATAAGAGCCTATGAAAAAAACAAATTTAATAAGTAATTTCAGATGGCACTTAGAGGCTTTTACAACTGAGCTCTTCAATATTATATATATATATATATATATATATATATACTGCTTCACTGCTTTTTACTATTTAAAAAAAATCTATTTAAAATAAAATCTGTTCTTTTCAAATTTATATTCAAAGAAAATGTATCATGTTTCTACAAAAATATTAAGCAACACAACTGTTTTCAACACCGATGACTGCCGGTCAGTATATTAGAAATATATTTAGGAATATATAAAATTTTGTATTCAAATAGATAATCCTTTTTTTATATTGTAAAATTGTTTCACAGTTTTACTGTCTTGACTTTTGACCAAATAAACACAGCTTTGGTGAGCTTAAGAGACTTCTTTAAAAAACATTTAAAAAAAAACTGCATATAAAACTCTGTACTGCATATTTACAACTTTTGAACATGATAGGAAACTCCAGTGAGACCTTGGGTGCTGCATGTTCTTACAACAAATCCAATCTTTCTAAATGTTAAATGCATATGTAAGCACTGTTTAGGCTGCAACATGATATCGTAAACTGAAAAAGGTTTCTTCCAGACAAACCACATTTCATGGCTCTGCGGGTACAGTCCGTATGATCAGATCTAACGTATCTCCGTTTACAGAGAAGGGCCAAGAGCTTTTATTTGTGATTGATGGAGAGGGCGGCCCTCAGGTCTTTGGAGTTCATCAGTATTCACAAAGCATTCCAGTCTGAGTCATAAGACAGAAGCACAAGGCATAATGACTAGAAAGCATGTGCACAGGAGGCAGGACGTGTCTGTACGCAAACACGCACAGCTTGCAGAACAAAAGAGATGAGAAGAGGTCACATGAACTTGGGATTTATTGAAACAGAACAATGCTGGGTTACAACATGGCAGCGTTTAACGTGGCTTATTCTCATAAGAGTTGTGGTAAATCTCAGTTGTGGTACAACATCAGGACAGGAATGAACAGGACTGGAATCGCAGTCAGCATATTCTGAGTCTGTAAGGGGCAGGCCAACAGCACACTATTGTAGGCTAAGACAAACAGCAGTGGCATGCAGAGGAGCTTATTTACATAATGGACAAAGATCTCTCCAGGTCTGCAGGTCCATCTAGTGTCAGCCTGAGAGAACATCAACTACTGGAAAACACTTTACTGTATGAGCTCATTTAAATTCATGTAATGGAGCTATGATGTAAGATCAGCAATATCATTTGCTGACTTGCAGAGAATGTGATTGTAAAAATAACTCTGTTCTGGTGATTTGGAACAAACATCCCAAGACTAAACAAAGGTTTAGTCTTTTTTTCACAGGTAAACATTTATCACAACGGTATTCTACAGTAATGCTAGTAGTTTACATGGCATCTGTGTACAGTCTATAGGATTTCCATTTAAAAATACATGAATGTAATAAACTGTTGAAAAGATCAAAGGCTATTTACATAGAATGGAATCTTCCATAGAACGGAGTTCCAGATATCATATACCTTTTATCAAGATTTGAGAAATTTGTGACCAGGGTAACAATCTGAGAATGAATAGCCTGTATAAAAAAGTAAAAAATAAAATAACAGTAATGTTTTACTCTAAATGATTTTCCAAGAAAAGTTCATATATCTTTTTTTTTATTTTTAGAATGTTTGTGTGTGCATGTTTTTTTTTTTTACTGTATCAAGGAAAAATGAACAGTCAGTCATGTAAACACAAAAGTGTTTACATGTGGCTTTTCACTTCTTTTGATAAAGAAAATGTAATGAAAAATGTGATAATGCTAAAAGAATTGTATAATATTTTTATAATATATTACTGTTTAAAGAAAAATGAGTGTATTGTATTCTAATGAATTTATTTTATGGGATCAGTGCAAATGTTTGCAGGAAAGTAAAAATCAAACAGCAATGTTTTCCACTGAATGCTATTGTTTTCCAACAAAAGTGATATAACTTCTCAGAATAATAATAATAATAATAAAAAAATAGTAAAGAAAATGAAAAAAAAAAAAAAAAAAAAAAATTATATATTACTGCGTATACATTATATATAACTATTTTAAGATGTATTTTTCTAATAAATCTATTAATTTTATGAGATCAGTGTAAACATTTGTAGGCAAGTAAAAATCAAATAATAATAAATAAAAAAAACATAAAAATTAATCCAACAGAAAATAATATTTTATTGTTGATTCCCGTACAAATAATAGATTTCAGGTCAAAGGGTTTAAAAGTTATTAATCATTTAATTTCCTTTTCTTTAAATACAATTTCCCCAACTTTGCAAGATAATACAGAGGCGGTGATCTCACCTATCATAATTATCAAATGTCATCAGTTATTAAACTCCTTTAAAACCATATGAAACACAACAAGATGAAATCAAATCTTGTAAGACTCAATCTTTCTATTATATCTTTCCGACAAGCCTTGGCTTATAGCTTCCCATGGAATGGCCTTCCATCACTGTACGGTGGAGAAAACTTTCAGAAGGAGGTCAGCAGCAAGGCCTGGTGAGATATCTCCACACGTGACCCTTCGTTCCAGCTCCGGGAGCTCGGCACGCACCGCTGGATGCTGCTGAAAATGGCGTAGAGCGTTCTCCTGGATCAGATTCCACAACCACACTTTCTGCTGAGTTTGCCGCCGGACTCGGAGCTCCCCGCTGCTCAGCATCGCATCCCGGAACTGTAGCATGGTATCCCACAGCTCAGGCACACCCTGCCCCGTCTGAGAAGATATGCGGACCACCTGACCACAAACGGGAAAGAGAGAGAAAGAATATAAAAAGGGCTGGTGTAGATGTGGACAGCTAAAGAAACATGAAAACAGAAAGCAGAGGAAGAAATGCACAGAGAGAATGGAAGCGGGCAGATGCTATACTTTTGAGCAGCCAGAATGTGGAAATGTAAAGGGTGTTCGCCCACACACATCACTCCATCCTCGTTTTCACTGAAAGACCTATATACTAGAGTCTTTAGGGAGGGTGAAAAAAAAAATCAATATGACCGTCGCATTCTCCAGTACAGGGATGGAGCTCAGAAATCATGCTGCTGAGAGGAGACAAAGGCTTTAGCGGTTTTCATCCATGTGGGTGGCCTCTAATCAGTGAAATGCATGAGGCAGCATTTGGCCATTCAAAGGCCTGCCTATGTTGGCTCTGTGCCCTGCGGGTAGAAGTAATACTGGGGGTGAGGGACAAAGAGGAAAGACTTGACAACGCAGAGCAGAGCATGATGGGAAAAGACAACAGACCACTCCGCTGGCCAGGACAGTTCTTTTTAGCAGAGAATAAAGATACATAAATAAAACAAGTTTAGCATGGCAATGTGTTAAAATAAGGAAAGGGCTATATATACACACACACTACTGGAAAGTTTGGGGTAGGTAAAATATTTTTGAAAGAAGTCTCTTACACTCATTAAAGGAACACTCCACTTTTTTTGGAAATAGGCT
>SCHK01220922.1:452-11050 GCA_004124795.1 Poropuntius huangchuchieni
TTCATAAAGAAGACCCTTGTCTCAAAATATATGCATTGATATTAGCGATTCTCATTTGCTACTTAAATCTACAACATTTGAAAAAACATAAAATATTAGATCAAGCAAGAACAGAATCAACTTTTCGCTGCTGCGCGTGATTGCGTCAAAGATCAAACAGATAAACACGAACAAAACAAGAATTTGTATAAAGAAGTAAAATTGGGTCAATTTTGATTTCATGTTGATTTAAATGCTTGTTTGCATAAATACATCAACTGTACTTCTAAAAAGAAATACAGCAAATATCCAGAAGTCTAAACAGACACAGCTTAAATGGATGGATCAATGCAAATGCTATATCAATTTTCACAGTCTTCTTTTGCACAGTCTTTTCACAAAACAATGAATTTGTTTGTGTCTCTTTCGCTATTCGTCAAACATCTTGTGGGCAAGAACATCTCGTATACACTGTCAGTGCTGTTTTACGCTCCGTTTCACCAAAGACTCGTCTTCTGTTCAGGGCTGAGAAGCTGTCTATTCCCGAGCAGTGCTTCTAAGATGTCTTACTGAATTCTTCACAAAAACAAAACAGTTTTGATTCTCAGAGCTGCCGAGGTTTCATCTGTGTTGTCTGCCTTTGGAGATGAGAAGAGAATAGACAAAGAAAGTGAATTAAAGAGGGAAAAAATGGTATTCTGCCAGTGTAGCAGGTGATAGATGAGCGAAGACTGGCTGTCTTTGGCAAAAAAACACCTTCGAACAGACCGGCAGGGAACAGTCGTCAGGAACAAGAGACTCTCCACCCAGTGTAATGTAGTGTATCTATCACTCCTGCCTCACTTTCTGTCCTACCGTGCTCACTTGCCCTTGAGTGTGGATGGCATCCATCATAACTACGTGCTGCAGACACGTTTATGGAGTCTTATTTGTTTAACTCCAGTTAGGAGGATAATGCGGTTCTTATGCCCCAGAAGAGTTTCTCTGAGAAAAAAAATAAAGGTATGATGTAAGCTGTCTGAATAATGATTAAGTCTAATCATGAATCCATTACTTTCAATACATTCTTGGGAAGAGGCAGACCAGCAGTAATGGGTTCTAGAAATTAACGTGTTGTGAGGTAGAAGGACCTTTTCAAGATTCTGCTTATAACCTCATCAGAGAGTAACATGAATATAAGAAATGTTTATTTGATGAGTGAAAATGGGTCAGACAAGAAAATCACATAAGCATAGTCTGCAAATCTTTGTGGTTACTGTCAAATTATTGTTTATTTATTCATTTCAATAGAGTAGCTATTAGACTAGAGAAGTAATGGCTAGGTGTTTTAAGAACCGTTGTTAAATCAGCCAGAACAGCGTCTAGACAGATGCTTGACCACAAGGACTGGGTAAAGGTTAATAGCTCCATCTGTTGGATGCTAAATGTAGTGTTGTTCATGCTCCTGATGATTTTCTTTTTATAACCAACTAGATTTAACATGTTAAATGTGGAGAATGTTCTTAGCAATGATCAAAGCCTTTTAATAACTTTTAATAACCCCCTAATAACTGAGAGTGTTTGTACGAGAAACGGAAGTAGAGAAGTACTTTTCTTATCAATAATTGACAGACCTTAGATTTTGTAGTTTATTATTCAAAAAATAAAATTGTTCCATAAGATATGATTTTCATGTTTCTCCCACAGTTTCTGGGGCACACAGAAGTTGACCAACCCAAAGGTACAGAGGTGGTGAAAGATGCCGTCAGAAAGCTCAAGGTAAGTTACTGTAGTTTTACATTGGCTGCACACAGTAGGGGCCGTTGCTTACATCTGGAAACAGGAAGTGGAATTTCTCTTGAGAGGATGTAATATCAGAACCCTCCAGCTGTGTCAGACCTTCAGTGGTGGATCACAGTTTAATGATGCATAGATAATTTAATTTGATCAACCCTCCACTCTCAGTATTACATTATCACTTATAAGGGGTTTTGAGTAAGTAGGAAATGCTACATCAGTAGAAGGTGGTCATATTTAAATAATAATAATAACAATAATAATAAATTATTTTTTTGCATGAATTCTGTTTTATCAACTCAAGATAAAACATCACAATATTTTGGTAAATTAACATAGGACCTTTTCAAAAAACTTATCTTAAACATATCTGATCTCTTTTAACCTGATTGTGGTCTTTCCCTCTTTCTTTCTCTCTCTTAAGTTTCAGAGACACATTAAGAAGTCAGAGGGACAGAAGATCCCAAAAGTGGAATTACAGATCTCCATCTATGGAGTGAAAATATTAGATCCTAAATCAAAAGTATGTGCATATAGTCTAACAAACAGATTTATGAAACCAATTGTGTCTCACATGTTAAGTAAAAGCCAGTTGAGGCACTATTAATGGCCCTATAAAAAGTATTTGGACAGTTTCCTGTTCATCGTTAATATGATTTATTACACTTGTGTGAGCCTGAGGTGAACCGACTTTATACATTTTCCAAAAAATGTCCATAGGATATTTTGTTGTTTAATCTAAAAATATTTTTAAGTGTGTCCAAGTACTTTTTGGTGTCACTGTATGCCTATAACTATCTAAAGGCCCTATATTTTGCCTATACTGTCTCTTATCTTGTTTTCTTCTTCACAGGAAGTACAGCACAACTGTCAGTTGCACCGGATATCCTTCTGCGCAGATGATAAGACAGACAAAAGGATATTCACATTCATTTGTAAAGATTCAGAATCCAACAAACATCTCTGCTATGTGTTTGACAGTGAAAAATGTGTAAGACTACAGATAATGTCATTAATAAGTTGTCCTAATGTTTTTGAAGAAATGATTTATCACGCTTACATGCTATAACTTGTAAATTAAATGTGGTTCAGAAGACAAATGGCCAAACAAAACACTGCTGATGATGTTACTAGTAAAATGATCTGTCATGTATCTGTCGATTCCAGGCAGAAGAGATAACTTTGACCATTGGCCAAGCATTTGACTTGGCATACAAGAAGTTTTTGGAGTCTGGGGGAAAAGACGTAGAGACGAGGAAACAGATAGGTGGCCTACAGAAAAGAGTGAGCATCATGTACAGTAAGAAAACATCTCAAATAGGAAAATATATGACAAATCGATATCTATCTGTCTTCACAGATTCAGGATCTTGAAGCTGAAAATTCTGAGTTGAAGAAGCAGTTGCAAGTCTTGGAGGAACAGTTGATGATTGCTCAAGTTCCTCCTGTAAGCACTGCGTGGACTTCCTGTCAGTGGACTGCATATAATAAGCTGCATACAAAACAGACCTCAGCTATGCCTAAAAACCTCTTCTAAACTGATTAGCTTTTCCTTTTTGAAAAAAAACAAAAACACTGCAGTAAAACTAATGCTGACTAGTTCTGATCTTTCCGCAGCTTCTTCACATTAACTCTTCTAATGAGGCCTATATGCTTCAGAGACCCTCATCTCTCTTCTGGTGTCACAACGTGACCTCGTTCTCTTGCCTCGAAATCTCTTCTGTTACACTAACGCCAATGAGCTCACCTGACTCTAACCTTTCTGCTGGTCTTCTGACTCCTCCACCTGCTAAACCAGCTTTGTCAAAGCCTCCCAGTGGAGCCATTGTTCCTCGCCC
The DNA here is from genome assembly GCA_004124795.1 of Poropuntius huangchuchieni. Lineage (NCBI taxonomy): Eukaryota > Metazoa > Chordata > Actinopteri > Cypriniformes > Cyprinidae > Poropuntius > Poropuntius huangchuchieni. Next base: position 4,046 of record SCHK01220922.1, read on the forward strand.
TCCTGTTAAGCACCTTTCTGTTTACTCCTTCTGTCTTTGTGGTCTTGGTTGTTGGTTTCAGTTGATTTGCTAAGTTTTACCCTCAGATTTTAAAGGCTATAGTTCACATGACCCAACAAACACCTACACTAGATTCCGGCGGTTGTTGGGTTTTGTTGGATCGATGTGTGTTGGTGTTTGTTTGGGGTGGTGTGAACAAGCATTACATGGTCATGAATTTGGACAAAGATCAATTTTACTTCTGTAATTTGAAATATTTCCAAATGAAATGTTCTATTTTGCAAGGGGAAAAGGTGGGGCTTTTTTATCATTTGGAAATTGGATCATGAAAAGAGTGAGGAAGTGAGGGATTCATTGAGTGAGAGGGATTATTGAGAAATACAGGTGTAATTTTTGATTTATATAATGGAATAGTGCACACAATGAAACAAAACACTATGGGTGAATGGGTTAAGATTCATTAATTCATTCATTATTTCATTTCTTCGGGTTAATTTCAATGTGCTTATAATAAATGCTGCACACAATGAAACATGCAAAAAAAAAAAGAATGTGAATAGGGTTTATTTTTATGTATATTTTAAGGCAAATATATTGGTTTTATTTTTGTAATGTTTTATTAAAATATTTGTATGACTTACTGTTTACAAAATACAAATGTAATTATTGATATATTTATTGGAATCATTTATTTATTTATATAAAGCACACAATCAAACTTTGACATAAAATGTTTTCGAATTGGATCTATTCTGACTTCATGTTGACTTCATAGTTATACATTTTATTCAGTATAATGTAGAACAATGTTATGTACTCTAATATGTACTTTATTAAGTTTTAACAGATGGTTTTCAAATGAGTGGTTCCTCAGATTGCTTATGTACTTCACACATTGTTCACATTTGCAGGGAAACAGCATGTCCTCGAAGACGCCCACTGACGTATTTGACATGGTTCCATTTTCTCCAATGACCCCATTGGTTCCATTACCAGCAAGTAATGGCTCAGCCCCTCCACCGCCTGCAAGGCCTACAGAGATTAGTAAGTTGTCTTTTTCCCCCTTTTCTTTACCAAAAGAAATGTTGACAAAAGATCAGGTTGCATAGATTCATATATTATGGATGTTAGCTTCAGTGGCCTGTAAAATGAAGGGTAAAAAGATTGTCATTTTCTTCTTCAGGGAGAGACCTGTTTGGTGCAGAACCGTTTGACCCTTTTACCTGCGGGGCAGCTGACTTTCCTCCTGACATCCAGTCCAAGCTGGATGAGATGCAGGTGACTGCATGTCTGTGAATTATTAGCAAATGGACTGGTGTAAATGAGCAGCTAATGGAGCTGACGGTAGGCACTGCTGCAGCTGGGAAGACTCTCTCAGTGCAGAAGGGAATAATATGATGATTATATTTGGTTTTATATTCATTTCGGATTTGTCTCGGGAGTGCTATTCTGTTTGTAGATGGAAAACTTTCAAGAGAACTGCTAAGTTTGCTTTTTAAGTATGCTTTGAACCCGATGAAAATAGACTAACAAATCTTGCAGTTACATGAAACATTTATATCATTTGCCAGTTTTGCTCAACTAACAACCTCAATTTTCCGTCTTTCTGCTCTCTTTCTGCTTGCAGCGGCAAAGATGGTTTGTATTTTAAGACAATTCAAATTTTTTTCCTATGACATATAGCTTAGGTCTAATTTGGAATGTTTAACTGTTTTATAGGGATAATTCATCCAAAAATGAAAATTCTGTCTCTTATTTTTGGCTTTTCTTCATGTTTTCAGTTCTCTTATATCGAAACATTGAAAATAAGTGGTGACTGGTTTCTGTTAAACTGTGTGCATAGACTTATACGCAATATTTCAAATCTTTTAAAGCCATACAGTAATTTCATTTGAGGTACAAACCAAATTGTTGAATCAGTTGCATATGTTCAAATTGCCCAAATGAGATTTGAGAGCTATGGCAAATGATTTCCTCTGAAGGATGGATTCAATTTCAATCTGGACTATTATGCGCAAATCTTTTATCATGCCTTTTGTAATTTTTGGAGCTTTGTGGCCCCTGGTCACCATTCACTTTTATTGTATGACCAAAAAAAAACCAGTGTCAACGTTATGCTAAATGTCTCCAACATGAGGGTGAATAAATGATGATGACATTTTCATTTTTAGGTGAACTATCCCTGTAAATGTCTCTAAGATCACTTATTTACACTCAGACTTTAAACCCTGTGTCATTTGCTTCTGCCTCATGCCCTGCTTAAAAAAAAAGCACTTATTTAACAGATTTGTATAAATGTATAATGCAGATGTGTATTTTAAATAAACTTACTTACATGTATTTCACTGTTCAAAGGGTCAATTCTAACAGTGTTTGTATTTTGTATTTTTTTTTCCCTCTCCAGGAGGGGTTCAAAATGGGACTAACAGTAGAGGGCACTGTCTTTTCCCTTGATCCACTAGAAGGTCGCTGCTGATGCCAAGAAGAAAGTTTTGTCACTTTCATGTTAAACCATTTGTATTAAAGTGCCAAACTCGGGTTTACAGTCAAGATGTCAATGTCTTACCTTACGTTTTTTATGTATTTGCATTTTGAATTTGGTTTACAAAAAGTATATTGAGAAATCAGAAGTAGTAGATCACTATTTTTGTAAGAACTAAAAAAAACCAAACTAGAAATGTAGTTTTAACACCCCTTGCTTGTACAGGTAATGAAGGATGTAGAAAGTATGTCCAATTGCACAGTCTGTGTCAACGTTTCATTACTATTATCAAACGCAAATTCTTTAAGCTTGTGTTACAAATACAAGCTGCTGTTTTTAATCTGTCTGGCATATTACAATTCATAAAAACATACAACGTTATTATCATTATGGAGAGTTCCCTTGACATTATTTTTAAACTATTTTTAACACTTAATACTTACCATACTTCATAATCACATTCCTTTTGTATCAGATCACATGTAAAATGATGATATTGTTTTTGTTAATAGCAAAGAATCCATTAAAATACAGTATTTTTTAACTGGGCAGCAGTGCCATAAATTGCAGGACTGGACTACATTAACATGTACTTGTATTGCAGTTTAATTTTATATTATATATTTTAGTATACTCTTGCACAAGGAAGCACTTTGAAAGAGCTCTGTTCATGTATTATTGTTAATTCAGTTTATAAGCATTATTTTAGCCTTTGCTGTTGTAGTCATTAAAAGAAAATGGTACATATTCTCTGTTCTCTGTGTAAGTTATGTTTTGTAACATGTTTTTCTTAGACCTTTACCTGCATTAAATAAGAGACCTTGTATTATTATTATAATTTTTTTTTTTTTTTGGCTCAACAAATCTTCACCCACATGCTGTAGTTTTTAAGTAATTTATTTCAAGTCGCAGATAATGTATTGAAAATACAATGTAAAGAAATAGTAATAGTACAGTAAAATGATCATTATGTGCTTGAGTACCACTAATTTACCATTAAATTGAAAGTGTTTTGCATTTACTCTCTTAAAATTAGTATAAAAGCTTAAAATGTTAGTTTTTCACGCTATAATTCATGATGATTGTTCAGAATGTAATTTGGCTCAATCTGTGTAGGCTACTGTTCACAAGTGCGTCTTTCTGAAGAGCACCACATCTTGGAGTGTGTTGCATTATTCTTCTCACATCGTTGCTCTGGTAAGCTGCTCTTTCCCATCCTTTGTATGTTCAACAAAAGTGTTTTTCCGTTCATAGTAGTTCAAGATACGTCATATTTCAATCAGTGCAATTGTTGTACAAAGCCTGTCTGAGGAACATGTCTAAGGCATAATAATATAACATTCAAACATTTCCTGTTCAGTAAATACCCAAATTTATGCTCCTCCCAAATACTGCTAATATAACGAGCAGTCCTCGCTATAGGCATTTACAGTTCTGATCATATTTGACAATTATTTTAGTCAAATATTTTTAACATACAGGAAAATTACAATATTTTAACAATATTTTTTGAAATCATATCAAAAATATGTTAAACTAGAAGTTTCCCTGCCATTTCTTACTATTTACTCAAAGCAAAAATATTAGTTAATTACAAAAATAACCACAACAACAATAGACAGGTTATGACAAAATTGCAGAAATCACTCTAGCAAGTTACAAAGGATATAATGAAGCGAAGCAATATCTTACAATTTTATTAATTAAAAATATATTTTCATGCTTAAAAGATGAGGAAAGAAACAAGCATCTTTAAAAGTCAAGAAAAAAAGGGAGAAATATTGTTGATTGATTCAATAAAATGATAATTGGTACTGAGCATGTGTTTAATTTTCAAAGCAAATACATGAGATTAGCTTCAAATCCATATACCAAATGGCTTTAAAAAGTTCTAAAATTGAATAAAATAATAAAAGAAGAAAAAGTGCAAGAATGATAGGTATATCTGCATGCTTTAGAAAATATGACATTGTAATTTTTTTCAATACTAATTTAACTGCACCAGCATTTTACTACATTGTGCCTTTTACATTTACATAAACTAATGGGCTAAAAATATTTCTTGCATTGCATTTGTGATAGGTGTACTTTGTTTTCAATTTGGGAAAGAGAAATAATAATGCACCTTTTAGCGATTAGAGATGCATTTCATTTTATTTGCATTTCCTTACCCTTCATTGTACCTTTTGATAAGAGAAATACAACCAGTTGTACAGAATTCATGTACAGCAAGTCTGTGGTCAGCTTTTGCGGGTTTATAGAAACGAGGTAGCTTGCACTAATGAATCACCGTTTTCATCTTTAATTGTAAGTTGGTTTTGAAAGTAATTACAAGGTGAATGTACAAGAGTACAGTTTTAGGAGTCAAAATACACTCAACTGAATGCAAACTTCCTCTATAGCACCATTTTTGTGTAAAAATAATAATACAAAAAAACAAAAAAAAAAAACATACTGTAATGAAAACAGGCAAATCCAAATGGTTTTAATTGCAACTAGTGTTAGTACAGTGTGTAGCATCATTACTGTGTTATTTGCAATGGCAATCTCAATTTAAAACAGCAGTTGATGAATAGTCTCGTAGTATGAAAAATTCAGTTAATTTGAATTTCTAATTTCAAAGGAACAATCTGTAAAAACCTTAAGGAGCGGTTGTTTTCTTGAAACGCTTGGAAGGCACAATAAATATCTCGCTACAGGGCCAGAAAAGTCCAATGCTCTGTATGTACAAGGCTGATCTTGTCAGCAGTCACTTTAAGAGTCTCAGGAATCTCTTCAATGCATCTCTACTCCTTGATTCACAAGAAGCACACAGGCCCAATATCAATACCAAACTCCTGATCTGAACCTCCAATGTCCACAGGTGCAATATCCACAATAGGTAGTCTTGCTGTTTTTTGGGTCCTGTATTCAAACACCGTCTTGCCCCACTTACCATTTGCTTGCTGTGAAGAAAAAGACATTCATTTAGGGTTTGTATGGGGGCACTTGTAATATGGACTACTGATACTGTGTGTGTATGTTTGTTAAATCTAACTCATATTCCCCCCATTTGGCTCTGTTCTAAATCTCAGAGAGCTGTCTGCATAGACTGCATCAAATGTGCACTCCCAATACAAAGGTTGTTCCAGGTAAGCCGCATCTCTCTGAGATACCACTAATGCATAGATAATAAATGTATTATATTCAATCACAAAAGTATGAACTGTGTATTTTTATCCATAGTAATGTTTTGTTAGCTTAGCAACATGCTAAACTAAACTAGTGCTGTTTGTGTTGATGCACAAGGTAGCTTTTCATGCAGAGTGATCCAAATCCTATCTTCTCTTACAAGGTTCCATTCTGAGTAGGCTGCCTTATAAAATGTAGGCAGTAGAAGAGAGCAAGACAGGTCACTAGCTTCTGAAACAAGGCTTGTGCCTTTATATAAATGATGTTCTGCAGGGTACTTACTGAGCAGCTGTCCTCAAGGACAGTGTATCTAAAGCGGTTATTTCCCTCAGCTTTGAGCTCTAGATCATTTGAAGCTTTGAGGATGACTGCTTTCTTGAGGTTTCCAGTTGATTCATCTTTGTAGCCCACAGTGTTCTTGCAGTGGTAAGTGATGGTTTGTGATGCCTCTTTGGAGAGCAGACGGATGAAAGTCATCTGAACTGTGACAGTGTTGGCCGGCTGGTCTTTATTCCCATAAGTGAACTTCATAAAGACATAAAAAGAGGCAAATAATAAGCACATACAGTTTTATGTGATGGATAAGTATATTACTCAATTCCATACTAAGTTATTTTGTATTGTAAGTACAGTATTACTAACTGAGCTCACACAATTTACATGATTAAACAAAATCATTTTCGGAAGAGTGGCTCAACATGCTTACATATGTTCCTCCATTCATATTGGCTCCAAACCACACAGGTTTAGTTCCTGGGGAACTCCACCATGACTTCTTGGGAATGCTGGCAGGTATTGCAGAGATACATGTCTCTCCGGTGTCCATATTGCAATTAACTTTAATGGCATCCTCTGCACTGCCCTGGTTTGGATCCACCCAGTATTCACCTACGATGTAGGGATGAAATATTTAAGTTTGTTTGGTTTCAACTGTTAATATTCTGGTAATTATGGAAAATAGTTTTGTTGCTTATTAAAAATAGCAGCTACAGAGGTACTAAGGTACAATGCCATCATGACAGTTAGATTAGTAAGACTGTAAGCATGTGTCTTATCTCTCTTATATATATATATATATATATTTTTTTTTTTCATACAGTTTAGATCAAAAGTTTACATCCCCTTTTCATAATCATTAATTTTTTTTATTATTTTACCAAAATAAGAGGAATCATACTAAATGCATGTTGTTTTAGTACTGACCTGAATAAGACATATTTACATAAAAGATGTTTACATGTAGTCCACAAGAGAAAATAATTGTTGAATTTATAAAAATGAACCAGTTCAAAAGTTCACATCCCCTTGATTCTTAAAGGGATAGTTCACCCAAAAAATGAAAATTGGAAGTT
>SCHK01220936.1:2393-12520 GCA_004124795.1 Poropuntius huangchuchieni
ATATTCATGACTCATCCTGCACTTACAGTAGGGTTTTTTTGATAATGATAATGCCCCTCTTACCTATATTTCACTAGCAACATTATCTCACATACACTAAACACTACTGTCGTTATTTTTTTCCGATAGTTACCAACTTTGACACAAAACACGTGTGTGTGTGTGTGTGTGTGTGTGTCAGTGTCAACATAAAGAGTATCACTGATAAATAACCTTAATTTATGTTGTCATCTGCTTATTTACAGTACTTAAAAGCAAGTCAATATATACAGAATGATAGTTTACAAACGCAATGGAAGCTGGCCATTGATGTACACTGAAACATTTTGTGTAGAAACATTTTTCTCCCAAAAATTTACAAAGAAACAGCAAGTAATACATGGAGTTAATCATGCAAATTCGAAGTAAAAAAAAACCTAAAACAGTATTTTCTTGTAAAACATAATTTTTCTTAAACCTACAGCTTCATTTTTTACAGTCTACTAGCAGAAAACACAGTAGACAATTTTACTGTACCTCTGAATACATCTTCCCTTAACATCAGTCCTGTGCTAGTCTACATGGCTGGATGTCTTCATGTATACATTAGTGTATGAATCGTGTGACAACCACAAACAATAGCTATCCTGGCCACTCAGACATGCCTCATTTCACCTTCCCCATCGCCCCCGCGACTCATCGGCTTCTCGGAGGGGCCACGTCCATGTCTCCCACCAGCACAAACACACACACACCTGCTGTTGCAGCCTGAAGGAGAAGGGTTAAATCCCCCCACACCCTTATACACACAAACAAACACAAACGGTCCGCTCACATACTCGCACACTCCCGCCCCCCCAACCCCAGTCCTACACCAGCAGTCAGTTGTTAGTTAGGGGGAGGGGGTGTGAAGGGGAGAGGCTAGCGGAGGTCTTTGTGAGAGCGAGAAAGAGAGAGAGGAACAGAGCGTTCTATTTCTCATAGATGAGCAGCTGCTAGGCAGGACTGTCTTGAAAGCAGAGAGACAGTGAGAGAGACCATTTGGTGCCTGAATGTGAGCGAGCGAGCGAGGGAGAGAGAGAGAGAGAGAGAGAGACGCACACACTCAGCGTGAGCTTGTGGTTTAAGCAGACACTAGCCGTGCGTTTAGGGAAACCCACAGTCTTAGCTCCCTGGGATAAAGGAGTGTTGTTTCTGGCCCTGCTCTTTTCCCCCTTTTTATTCTGTTTTGTTTCATTCCCTCCATCCTTTCTCTTCTTCCTTTTGCCTGCGGAAAGAGCTGGACCGCTGTTACCTCCCTGAAACACGCCGAGCCGGTAAGCGGGCACGCTAACTATTTCTGTTTCCTGCTTTTTGTGTGTGTGTCAGTCTTGTTGTATCTCATTTCTGCTTCATTCATTCTAATTGCTTGGGTAGAGAGAGAAAGAGAGGCTAGCGCGATACCTAGGTGATGCTGTACCGGCATCCGTCGCAGCCGGCTGGGTGCGGAAGAAGAAAAAGCGAGGGATTGGAGGAGAGAGGGAAAGGGGTGTTCTACTTTCTCAACCCCACGATCGGTCAACTGGGGCTCGTCCTCTTTCACTGCAGCACATGGCAGCCTATACACACACACGCTGACACACAAACACACAACAGTAGCATTACACGTCCTGTAAAACTAACCGTCTGCTTTAGTAAAGCTAATTAACGCACCTATTAGCCTGATCAATACACATCCTCTCACATTAACTGAGGCCAGTGGTGCATAAGGAGGCGTTATGGGCAAATAGTCAGGGGCGCACTGTATAAGCGTTTTCTTTCTCTTTAAGCAAAGTGATGGCTTGATCTTCATAGAAATGACATTTTATTCCCAGGTGGCATTTGCACAGGCATTCGGTGCAAACCAGAAACCACGCAGGGCTAATTAGGCTGCATGCGGTTGTATGTGTGCATGCTTGTGCATTGTTGTAGCTAAAAACATGTAGCATGTGAAGGGCTGAGAGAAATGAATGAAACCATGAATGGAGAGACGAACCACTCCTTTTTTCGATCTTCGCTCGCTCTCGTGTACATGGGAGAGGAAATTCACACCTGAGGGGGGAAGAGAGAGGTGGATGTGTGAATGAAGCCCTAAAAATGTGAAGTCTGGTCATACGTGTCAGGATATGAATGCTTTTGGTTGCCAGACCTTTGACATGTCAGGGGAAAAAAATCTGTCTAGGTGGCTACAAAATCGGTTATTTACTGGTAATGAGTTTGCGAGGGTGGTGAGCTTTCGTTTTTAGTCATTATATAAAATCTTTGTTCCCTGCACAAGTACAAAAGACTTTAAGCGTGTATTAAAAAGAACTTGAATCACACCAAATTTGATGTGTTACCTACTCATAATTACTGACAGCAAATATACTAGAAATGATCGAAAATGCTTTTTAAACAAAAAAGTTTTGAATTTGACCATCAAATTATTATATACCTTATTAATTGGTGTTAGCACCATACTCACATCAGTTTATCACAAATATATGCTTTACCTTTATATATAATCAATTTGAGGATGAAAATGTATTTACTTGTCTGTTGCTAGGACACTCCCTTTGAACATTTTATACGAGGCCTCTGATTGGCTGCAGCCAATGATGCAAGTTTCTCACCCCAAATCTTTCCCCTTCGCCCATGGAAACATGCCTGTCTGCATTTCTTTCTTTCCATCTCTCTACCTCCGTGTCAGAGACCGTCAGAGACCGTCTGAACCTCGTCTCCATCATGCATCTCTCTCTCTCTTCTTTGTTACAATCAGGTTAGACGGATAGCACCGGCCGCTTTGTCTTTGTTGTTTTCCTATTTCAGATAAATTGCATTAAAATAATCTACTGGCAGTAAGAAAGAAAAATCATTCAAGCTTAATACAGTAGCTGTTCATTCTCAGCGCTCTGCTGATTTGTGATTTCTGGTCCTGTGCTGGTGGCAGTGACTATGACCCCCACCTTCCACATGAGCATTATATATGTGCTGTACTGTAAGTGGGTCAGGGTAGAGAGTGTGGCATGTCATGTGTGTCTCAGGGAAGTGGCCTGAAGCTGGACAGTCATAGAGCGTGGGAATCAGGAGAGGAGGGGGCTCAAATGTCTTTGCTAACCTTGGGACAAGCTTCCACCATCACTGCTGCAGCTTGACCCATACGTGCATTATAATGCATATGTATCAAGCTCAAGAGCTGAATAATGTGCAGAACACCAAGAACTTCCTTTTGTGGTTCTTAAAGGGGCGGTTCACCCAAAAATGAAAATTCTGAAATCATTTATATCGTTTACCCTCATGTCACTCCCAGAGGCGTTTCTAGCGTTTGGCACAGGCCCCCATATTTTCTGCCCATATTCTCAAATGGGCAGAAAATAAAGTCTGCTTTTATTTTCAAAATCTTATTAAATACTGTTTTGGATATAAATTGTCTATACCTGCATTACAGAGCTGTTCACAAGCTGCATGCGCAATAAAGACCTGCTTCGTCATTGACAAACAATACATTTGCAAGTTTTCCTTTCTACAATGGAATACAAACAAAAAAATATCTGCAAACAGTTCAGTCTTTCAGTAAATGAATGAATCCAAATGAATCACAAACAATCAAGAGAAGATATTTTCAAAAACGTTGGAGCTCAGACAACCACTGACTTTCGTTGTATGGACAATCCCATTTTTCAAAATATCTTCTTTGTGTATGAAATACATGACTTGAAAGGAACACCTTGCTCTGCGATCTTCAGCTTGGTGTCGTTTATCTCCATGAGAATGCTGACATCTTTTATGAGAGGCGTAATGGGTTTGAAACCTCAGTAAAACGCAAGGCTAATTTTAAACGACCTGATAATACTAATGAATCAAATCTAACCAAATCCAGTCAACTGATAACCTGTGTGCTATGAAATTGCTGGATTAATGTCTACACCACTAACTTAAGTACAAAAGACATTTCAAATCAAAAGATGAGGGATTACAGAGCCATTGTAAAGTGTAAAGACACACATACTATTTTTAATAGCTTGTCTGATCCCCTCTTAAAATCCCACTATACTCTCACTTTAATGACTTACAGGAATAATATCACAAATTTCGCCAATGGATCTTATGGCATATTAATGAAGTTTCAAAAGGAAGCTTAAAAATTTGTCTCGCTAAATGAGGTCAGGCTTTTTATCAAACTTTCTTTAACGCCTGTAATTAATTGAACGAATTTGCAACTTCATTTACCCTCAATGTGTTTAACTGTAAGGAACATAATTGTGATTGATTTTGCCATTTTCACGATCAGTGTCTCGCTTCAAGTGCATTTTGGCACTAATCCTTCATATATATTTAACTCTATTTTCTTACGTACATACAAAAAGTAGCTACACAATGTACATGTACATCACTCAAAACGGCTGTCAAAGGAAATGGTTACAGATACTACATTAGGTCACGGTGACCTGTGTCCACATTTTTAATTTCCTACAGGCCTGAGGTGAGAGCAACGGCTGAGACAGCGCTATGTGAGATGGTATGTCTATCTGCATCCATAGCATGTAGAGGCCAAGACACTTTACACTGCTGCAGACTCACAGATCTCTTTCAGAAGGGCATAATGTGTCTAGATGACAGTCGATAATCTCTGAGACCATTTTATGCTTTTGCATGCATTTTACGATCAGTGCGTCACCACATTCGGAAATATGAGAGATTTGCAGAGGTACTGTACATCTAAAAACTGTCCACAAAATGTCCATTGTCTGAAAAATTGAAAGTGGAATATTTGTCCATAAGTTCTTTGATTAAGCTTCAACTATGTAGCTTCACTTAACAATCAGAAAAGCAAAAAATGACTGTTTTCAGACAGGTTTTCCCAAAAGGCTCCATTGGAACATTGAGAACCAGACCAGTGTAGGATTAAAACAAGACTGAGACTTTTTATTTGGCAGACAGGCTCTGTGGAGCAGAGGCAAAGTGAGTGATGGTGGAGCTGATACCCGGGTTCTCATCTCCTTTTATCTGTCTATCTGCCCTGCAAAATCAGACCAGCGAGAGCAGGAAAGTTGCTGCCAGACTTCCCACCAAATGCTTTGATGAGCAATCAGAAGCTTGAGGAGCAAGTTAACACAAACCCAAATATCCTCGCTCCAAAGACACAAGTTTTTAAACTGGGTCATGTTGAAATTTCCAGTAGTTATGGATATCAAAAGCCCCGTGATTGAGCTGTGCATCCAACCATGCGCTTTTTATTTTTTATTTTTTTAGTGTAAATTTTTCTGTCACTTAGTGAAAGGCATGCATCACATGCCCTCATTTTTGAAAAATAAATAAATAAATAAATAAAAACATGAACAAAACTACCCAAGATCAAAAGTATGACCTAGATGGCATTAAATGAGGTTCACTTGGAATCAGGAAAAACATTTGTTTTGTGCATTAAATGTGGCTTAATAAAAAGCACTTAATTAATACAAGGAATAGGCAACATATTAATTATAAATATCAATGCCAGACTTTAAGTACATTTTTGTATAGTGCTACATTATAAATGTACATTATAATGTATTGCTTAACCATTAATGCTAACTAATGGGATCTTATTTTAAAAAGCATTACACAAATTTCATACACAGTGGTGTATGAAAATTATAAATAAATAAACTTACATCTTCAAGCATCTTCAAGTAAAGTTATCCGAGAATCACTATACTTTAGGATTTATATTACTTCTGTTTTGAGTATTGCAAAAACCTTTTGATGTGATAGATCATGGCAACCCTGATGAAAGGACCCACTTTTTTCGGATGCTGGTCCTTAAGATGGGATGCTAGTTGGTCTTTCCAGAACGGTTCTGAACTAAGACATCAGACAAACACGTGTGATTTGAGAATTATTCCAAGGAGATTGCAAGTGTTCTTGCTATATTTAGCACCTGGTTTTGCTCCCTGACCTTGAGCAGGTGTGTTCCACACAGGGAGTGTAAAAGCCATAGAAATGGGTGAAACAGACACAAACTGGCAGGTAGACCTCAGTGCAATGTGGTTTGCTTGATGACCTGCCAGAATGGCTCATTCACACCAATGGCAGTAGCTTCTTTTGTTTTCCCATCAGAAAGGGGGAAACGGCAATACCACAATGGGGCACGTGCCTTTGTGCAAATGGTCACTCTCTTAATGATGCTTTACTAAACACATAATATACTCTCAGGGGATGTTCTGTTTTTTTGTTTTTTAAACAAGAGATAAAAATGAGCCTTAGGGTGGAATTTGGTTATTACGGATCTGGATGTTGCTGCTATATTTCTATTAAGGAGACAATGAAGCAAAACAGTGGAATCAAAAATCCATTTATCCATTCCTGACAGTTCGTTTGATGTTTGCTCATTGTTTTGCATTGTGTTCAGCTAATAAGGTCTTTAAAATGTAATTCATTGGAAAATTCCAAAATCGAAAGCTTCATTTTGTGCTATAATTAATTTCACTCATCAAAAGGAATGAGCAAAACGATGAGAGATTCTCTGCGATCAAGACTTTTGTCTCCTGTCAGCCCTTGAGCAAAGGCACACAATGCTAATTTGCAATTGCCCTGCGCACTATTCTCCGGTCTCAGCCTTTTTTCTTCCAGCTCCGTGGATGGAGAGAGCATGGGGGAGGGGTGGCGGTGGAGAAGCGTTCCCTTCTTTCTCTCTCCTCTTCCTGCGCTAGCATGTTTTGCTATTCTCTAATATTGGTTTGGTGACAAGGGCCCGATGATGGCCGAGCATCCTCAACCCTGTCAGCTGTAGCATTGGATTTCCATTCGTTCGCTTCATCCGGCGCTGACGCTGCCATCTCCCATCAAGCCCAGAGGCGAGCCCACTGTCAATACCCATTTCTCTTTGAGGACCTGCCATGCTAGGCTAATGCTATCTCCACACACTGTAGAAGCTATAATGATGCTCATTAAAAAAGTTGGACTTGTCATAGACAGGAAGTGAGAGGGATAGGGAGAGTGAAAAAGAAAGGAGAAATCATCACTATTATCGTTCCCTGACTTCCCTTGTGAAATAGAAGTACACTTAACTTAAGCATACAGTACTTTTAATGGGATGCTTTTGGACACTTACTTGTATGTTTATTGTAATTAAATGAAAATTTCAGTAACATTTTAGTATAGGGACCAATTCTCGCTATTAACTAGTTGCTTATTAGCATCAGTATTGTAAAAATATCATTCTTTTTCACAAGGGTTTCTCTGCCTGCGAATAAAGAGTTTTAGCTTTTAAAAAAGCTTTTTGCTCTTTGTCCATTTCTCTCCACTATCCATATACACTTTCATTATTCTAATAAATATATTAGTCTGAAAGTGCTTTCAAAACATGTTTGTATGTTTTAAGTATATTAAGGAGGTAAAATGTGGACTAGTTTATCCTATACCCATATATTATGAATTAAAATCATAAATAAAATACGCCATTTCTAAAGGCTCATTCTGATCAAACAGGTGCCTTTTTCAAGGTTAATAATGTGTTGGCTTGGAGGCTTTTACTGTAGTTTGACTCTAATTTGCAAACGGTATTTTCACATACTTCAAATCTATTCACATTAAGCCTGAATGTTCATTGTGACAATATTCTGAATAGAAAAATTGGACCTATTCACATTTTTACATTTATTCATTTGGTAGATGCTTTTATTCAAAGAGACCAAATGAGGAACATCAGAAGCAATTTATAGAGCCTACAATATTTGCAGAACACAATGCTCGACCAACGTGTATTTTATGTACAATTTATGTGCATAAATTGTACCTTTTTGAGCACAACAGCATGTCACTGGGGCAGTATTCTTAAAGGGGCAATGTTGTGTCTTATTTAACCCTAAAGGCTCATAATAGTTCCTCAAGATCACATCTTACACTAAAGTACAAAAATGCACCTTTAAAGTGTAGATAAGGTACAAAATTGTTCCTTTAAGGGTAGTACTTCAGAGGCTAGTTGTTCAACTCCTAAACTCCTAATTTAGCAGGGTTTTTTTTTTTTTTTGAAAGTGCGGTTTGATTAAAAACTGAACATTAAATGAGATTTCAGTTTCAGTCTGGTCATGTTTCGTGAGCTGCTGTGCTGGTGACTCTAAAACAGAGGTGTATTTCCATTAAAAAAGTGCTCTTTTAAACAGCATAGAGTCTATTCCCACTAACTTCCGCTTCAAAAAACAAAAATAAATGTGGCGTTAGTGCAAATGGAACTGTAAATGGGCCTTAAACTGGCCAAAACAACTTTAAGAGCCTTCTATAAAGAGTTAATGCAGAAGAGAACATCTGTTCCAGTTTCTCAGAGAGCTCTTTATTGTAATGCAAGTCCTTTAGATAAAGTCCTTTTGAAGTGACTGTGTCCTGCCGCAGCATTGTTAGGATGTTTCTGGCAAAGGTCAAAGTTCATTAAGAAATGCTTGACCTTGTGTTTTGTTCACTGTGACATGAACATCAGTCAGACCTATATTGTACAAATCATTACAACTTTATCCTTTGACATTTAAGCACTCTTTTTCTTCTGGGGGTGGACAGGCTTGATCTATGCACTAGGTGCGCTCTCAAAGACATTTCTTGGTCCCTGGTGACCCTGGATGACCCTGCACGGTCAATAAGTCTGAAGTCCCTTAACGCTGCAGTGAACTCAATTGCAGGTCATATTCTGCTGGACTATACTGAAACTCCAAAGCATGCATCCAACACCATGTGTACCATTATAACTACTGGTTATAGACTAATGGTTACACTTATCAGCATTAAACTAATCAAAAGTGACATTAAATACAATTTTAAGGTTACAAAAAATTCTATTTCAAATAAATTCTGTTCTTTTGATTCACTCTATTCACCTAGAATGGTATTTTACACAAAAAAATGTTTTCAACATTGATAATAAGAAATGTTTCTTGAGCAGCAAATCAGCATATTTTAATGATTTCTGAAGGATTGCCATCACAGGAATACATTACAATTTAAAATATATTGAAAAAAAAAAATGGTATCATTGAGAAACTATAACTGTTTTTTAATATTGTGAATGAGCTTTTAATTTTATATTTTAGTCCATTTTATAAGGTATTTTTGTTGTGTTTTTGTCATTTTTAATTTAGAAAAAGGTTTTATTATTATTCATTATTCATTTCAGTTTTAGTTGTTTTTAGTGCATCAAATTAAGCTAAATTAAAATGAAAATGTTAAGATATAAAGTTTTTAATATTCTATTTTATGTAGGCTAACTTTTTTTTTATTGTTTTAACTTTAGCTTCACTTTTAATTTCAGTTAACTACCATAGCAATATTGCACAATATTACTGTTTTTACTATATTTCTGATAAAATAAACGCAGCATTGGTGAGCATAAGAGACTTATGTATTAAAAGTTTTAACGACCCAAACATTTGAATGCTAGTGTAACATTTTCATAATCAGTGTACCTAATTATTTTTTTAAGGAAAGAGTAATTTCATTGGTAGATTCAGTGACATATTACATTATTAGGTGAAATGAACCTACAAATTGTATACTTATTTGTGTCTGCACATTAAGCTGTGTATTTGAACATCTAAAATGAACACACTTCAGTGGAACTACATTAGAACAGAGTCAGTTTACATCATGTCAGTGTGGTAAACGATCCCCACATATTAATCTAGATGAAGAAGGATCATATCAGTCATAAAGTCACTGCAGTGAGCAGATTGCTTTGTGTGCTGCATGATGCTGCACACTGCCTCAGATTTATGAGGGACATTGCCGCATAATGCATTGAGCTAACAGTTTACATGTCTTCTTATTTGGAGGGTGATACTGGGTGTGTGTGATGATAGATTGGTGGCTGGCCGTGCCACTCAAGAAATCAATCAGATTGTGACCTGTCGAATGTATCCCATGAATCCCTCCCAAGAGGTTTATAACTATATTGTCTGCCTGACTGCTTTGACACAAGCCACTGTATGCAAGTACACCTTTAACCCAATATTCTGATTTGTGATCAAATTAATATAGGATTACACTGTGCAGGTAACAAATATTTAACAAAGACTCATGTTTTGCCTAAAGAAAATAAGTACTGCTAGCCTAAAGAACCATTATATATATTTTCTTCATTTTGACAAATTTCTTTCAAATTACTTAATTAGTCCTATTATTCTCAT